>JAHWXV010703725.1:0-13235 GCA_024586415.1 Phrixothrix hirtus | reverse complement strand
GTAGAATCACATCCCCATTTGCTCATTATTATTAAGCCGTATGGCATCTTAAATAATTTATTTTGTTTCGTATCCTACTTCTTGACGCTTTCAAATAAACTATTTAATTTTGTTGATTTAATGTGTATGTTTTCTTTATTCTGAATCAGGCGTCCCTTTCGCTGTTTAGGACGTCGACTCAGTTTTGAAAGGTTAACTGAACAGTAGACTTCGACTTACACCATCTTTGCAGGTCTCAGCTTACCATTTGATTTCTAAGGAAACAGCGTGGCGCATTTTTGAGGGCATTATTATTCCGTTTGAAATTTTGAATTTAGTCGCTCAATATTTGGCAATAATTATTTGGGTTTAGCGTCTACAATTGAAATTTTAGATATTCACGTTTATCTTTTTTTTTGGAATTCAAAGCGTAAATAGCTTAACGAATTATTTATTGTGACGATCGTAATTCTTGTAAGACACATTCTTATCACCGGAATCAAACTTTTTAAAAGCATCTAGGTTACCAACTTTATACCAGGGGCGTGCTGGAGACCCATCCCATTCTCCGTTAGGTATTCTGGCAGCTGGACAACCCCTCTCTTTTTTTCTCTGTCACGTGGACGCAGGTAAGACCGATTTGAAACGTGGCACATGTTTCAAAGATATGTCTTCATCTTCAGGATTGAGTATAATTTATTAAAATAGTTAAGAACTTTATGTTAACTTATATCTATTAAAATATTATTATTTTGATTTTGTAACATTATATTTAAATTGTTAATGAATGTAATTTAAACACTTGAAATTTATTACGACGAATTTTCAAATTATTATAAAATTTTGTTAAAAACATATAAGACATAAACTCTAAGACATCTTGAATGTTCTTGACTATTTTGAAGTCTTTCAAAATTTTAAAGTAATGTAAGCTTTTTTAAAGAATTATTACATACTAATTGATAAATTATAAGGGGACGCCCATGCATTTATAGGTGTAAAAAAGTTAAATATCTACCACTTTCAATATAAATACAAACTTTTGAATATATACAGCATCATTATTCTGATTGCTATATGATACAATCAATTATTACATCTATGTTGTTGTGCATTGCTTTATACCTACTGTTTCCCGCTATTTCATAGTATAATTGAAGAACGCAATTTTTAAATTTGAGATTATATAATGGAGATTTCCATGGGCTCGTTAATTTAAATATGTTTAGTATTACTTCCAGCTTACGAAAAGGATGTGTCTGTAATACTTCAAATACATCTCTTAAATAATTTTTTGATAAATATGATCCTTACAGATATGTAATTAACGGTAGCAGTTTTAAAATATATTCCCAATGTAGCATAGATAATACCTGGAGTTCAGTGAGCGTTTATGGGGCCCCGTTATTTAATATTTCGACTATGATAGCGACTTTCATATTCATCCGATTGATAATTTCTTCTAAGCTCCACTATAAGGGACATCTCCCCGCACAGGGAAGTAACTGGCTTCAGCGTGTTACTTTCTGAGGACTTGCAACCCGGCATACCCGATGCAAAACGTCGACTCATGTGATTCCATCATAAGCACCGGAGACCTGTCGAAAAATGCAAGGAGATCCTCCGAGAAGTTCGATGAATACTCTCATAGGCATCCATTGTTATCACCATGTCCCTGAAAAGGACCATGGCATGTCTCCCAACGGTACGCGGCAAACATAGTACGCCGAAGCCTGAAATGGATCATTCAAGGCTTGCTGACAAAATCATCTCTTGTAAGCCCTCACATGTTCCGATATCACGCTGGACGAGGCAGAGGTCGAGAGCGGCAGTCCTGGTGAGTATCAGTGAGGATGACGCTGAACTGGTAGCAAGTTCGTTGGCCAGACCTCTGCTTGGCACCCATAGCGATATTCACGAGAGCCGGCCGGTTGAGTTGTAAACCCCGGGTAGGAGTTGTGGAGGGGGGCTAGATGTCTGTAAGGGCGTTGGCAGGGCTCCAATTCTCTGCTCAGGCCAGAGGATATTGAAAAGCTGGTGCCTGATAGGGGATGTATGCGTCCTTCTGATCCGGAGCCTTCTACCGACTCATGCAGGGGTACAGGGGGCCTAAGGGCCCGATTCATCGGAGGAGGCAACCTCTAGACGAGCTATACGCAGAAACAAGTACCTTAAGCCCTTCATCATACTTGCACAGCGCGTGCCGACTTTGGTGTTGTACTCGAGAAGATACTAGTTTCAACGCAGATGGCGAGAGCACAACGGTGTGCTTAAACATTATTTAGTTAGCTATATAAGCGGCTGCGGCTCCACGGAGCCGGCGGCGAACGCCTGTAAGAAACATCCTAAGGAATTCTAGAATTTCCCCGCGACTTCTTTTTACTGTAACTTTAACAGTTTCGTTGTTAAAAATTATTATTTTAATTTTGCGTTGTTCTTTTCAATCTTAAATTGCCGTAATATAATAAAATATCATTCATTTTCTAAAATAACTACTTTAATTAATAAAATTTGTGCTGGTGATGAGAACACGACGTTTCTCGAAGTGCGAAACTCAGAAATTCAATATTAATTTTGAGTAAACAATTTACAACGCAATATTTGAATTTTATTAATTTCAACTTCAAAATAACCGAAATTATTATGATACATTAGGTAATTTATGTGAATAATCATTTCCTCATTTTTAAGGAAACTGTGGATACAAATTTTTCTTACAATTTGAATTGAACTTACACAGAGCATTATTTAAGGTTTTTCAATATTGTAATAATGTTAAAATTAAAGATTACAAGTTGAATGTATAAAAAGTACTGGTGAGCATTACACAATTATCAGATTAAATTATAACATAAAGAGCTTTAACATTAAAACTGTATGGGCTTACCCTTACGCATGCTTAGGAAGTAGCAACGCACATTATGCGGAGGAATTGTTGGCTTGTGTTTAATTTTATGAAACTAACAGCGTTTATTTTTAATGATCAAGGATAACTGCGAGTTAAATTTAATAATTGCGATGGGAACAAAAATGTTGCTATTAACAACTGTTAACTTACCATGCCAAGATAAAATTGTAAATCGCGAAATTTTATGAGAAAACATGTAATTGTAGATAATAATTAAAAGACAACAAGGCTAGAAGTTTTATTTTTATACCTCACATTGCGTCATTTTATACTATTTATGTTGCGGAAATTATTTCTCTTCAGAGATAACTTCTCCGTGAAGGTTAGCGGCATATTTTTCTTCATTTGAAAGCGGTTTTAAAGTCGGGCGGCTCATAAAATAAAACTACACTTAATATGTAACCACGACTAAAAAGTGTTTAAATTTTAATGATCGTTAAGTTATGTGATTATCGAACACGCACTTAAATTAAAACCTGAAAGAAGGTGAAATTAGGACAACTGCATAGTGAAAACAGAACTTAAAGTATTTCTAGCAGTATTGCTGATTTTGAAAGATTTTTATTATATAGCAATTATAATTTAAGATAAACATTTTCTAATGCTGATTTTAAATTAAAAACGCTATGTACAATAATGAGCGCCTTCTATTCAATCAGCAGCATTTCTTCGTTATCTTAAATTTTTTATTACATTTTAAGCTGTTCATTAAATTTTCCAAAAGTATAAGAAGATAAGACCAAACTAATAGAGCGTGAATAGTATTCAAGTTTTTGATAATAAGAGATTAAGATGTCCTACATATTACAAATAAGGAAATAAGGAAAGATATTCTCTATGTCTTGGAATTATTTTATTAAAGGAATTAGTTTCTTCGTTAGTGTTTGTATTTGATTTCCGTGATGCTGATACCAACATGGTTGACATTGTTTTCAAATAACATATAAATTAGCACAAGTAAAACTAAAAATGTGCTCTCCCTTTCATACAAACCTACTTAAAGTTAACATAAAGCACTAATCTATTAAAGATTAATATTTTCTCTTCATATAGCGGATTAAGGACAACAACTGTTTATAATAATTTATATGATAATTTATTGTTTCATTTCACAACTTTTAAGGCTATTATTCTTCTTCGTTTACACTGTATCAACAGATTTATTCATAAAGATTTCAGGTGATATATAAATTTACAACGGATTAGTTCATGACAAACTTTAAAAAGCACAACGTTTTATGGGTTTTAAATGTTTCTATTTCATTTTTTACGATTTTGGATTAGTGACCCACCTTTCTGAATTACATAATTATTACTTTTGATGAAGTATTTTATTTGCAACATAAGTTATCTTGTTTTGAAACCGAATTAATATTCTTATAAAAGACTCCTACGATCAGCTTTTATAAATCCTAATCAATTTAATTAAATAAAAGGCAATAAAAAATTAAAATTACTTTTCATGTCTAAAGCTTATGCATGTTATTGCTTCATCGTATTGAATGTAATTTTACATTTCACCTTATATGCACTGTGTGCCAAAAATCCCATTACTCCCTATGAATTACATTCACCACTATTAACTGTTGCTATTTCTTACTACTTATACTCAGGAAGAACGAGCACATGGGCTCATAAACGCCATATGCCAGAAAATTAATTATGGACATTCAAAAATTATTTTAATATCAGATTTAATAATCCTGCCCTGTCAAAATCAACAATTTGACAATGGGAGAAAAAGGGCAGCATCGTTTAGGACGACCATCAACAAGTAAGCAACTTATGCCATTTAAACATTTTACAAATGAGTTGAGTCGCATGGAGAGAAAACATGCAGCTTATCGGTCATTATTTCAAGTCTTTCAAACAACTCCGGTATTTGGAAAAAAATTTTCGATTTATCGTAGTTCTTAGTTGAGAAACATTAATTTTCTGAGAAGAGCACCCAAATTGATTTGAAGAATTTAAGAAGTCTGATGACTTCTTATTTTGAAGACATATAAATTTATTCAAATGTTACATTTATTTATCAATATTTCGAGGATAACGGCTAAAAAACGGCTTTAATTATAAAAAAAACAAATTATATAAAAGAACAACTTACATGTGTTTAATATTGGTAGGAGCTAATAAATAATTCCTTTTTAATAATTTTCTACTAATAGTTTTATTTAAATTGTTCAATAATTTACAATAAGTAAAGTACAATGATAACGGTACAGTACAACTGTAACAAGTGTATACATTGTGTTAAATTTGAATGGTGTTAGGAAAGATTAATTTTATTTGTCACCATATTTGAAAACTGAGTGAAGAGGTTTCACATCCTATAGACGGCATTGAGAATTAAGGAAATACAGAGTGGAATATAAGTGATGTATGAGTTTGAAATGAATGAGCATGCGTAATGGTTGGCCGGTCTCGACTGGTGTATGGTTTGCATGTTTGTGTCTATGCCTAAGCAATGCGGATTCAAACCCTAACGTAGAAAAATATTGGAAAACATGCCCTATGCTCGGATAAGGAATGTCAATATTTTTATAAGAAAATTCTATAAAACTCGTTATTTTAAGGCAACTTTAATGAGCAAATCCTACGTGTATAACGAATAGGTTTTGAGATATCTTGATCTTAGTAAGATTATATTAAATTTAATAAGTTCTGCCATTCCGAATGAAAACAGTTGAAATCTTTAGCATGGATCAACAGCGAATTTATGTGGTATTTACATGAGACACATATTCACGGGTACACGAGGCGTTCGAAAAAGAGGTCAAACTTCTGCAACTTCAAATTCTTATACGTCATTTATTTCAAATGGAGCATACCATAGCTTATAATTGCAGTCAATGCGCTACACTATAAGAAAAATTAAAAAACGATTTTCAGAAACGAGGCACGTTAAAAATGAACCAAGGAATTATTTAGGTGTGCCAAAGGAAGTGCAATTAGACATATTAATGAGCAAGCGATTTCTCACAGCACTACATGACGTCTCGCAATTTCTAGCGGGATTAATTAAACTTCTGTTTTAAAATATTTGAAAAAGCATAGAATATCTCCCTTGAACATGTTACACATTTTAAAACAAACTTAATTGCATTGATATCATGCCTGATATTTAAGACAAAACAATTTAGAACCTTGCGTTAACAAATAATGTTGGTAGTAAGCAATCAATAAGTTTAAGAATTAAATCTTAAATTATCACAGCTGACATTAAAATTGTCCTGTCATTTCAAAGAAGATAAACAAGGTCAAATAATTTTTATAGATCAAACTACTACAGGCACGTCCTGTACAAACGTTGCTAATTTTTACATTAATATCTTACAGTAGTACGTGTTTGATACCGTTTAATTCATAATTCCTTTTAGATAGTAGACAGGGCAAATTATACCAAACTTTTTGTGAAAAAAAATGGCAAAAGAATTGTGTTCTACATGTCATAAGGTACCCACAGTTTGCGCGATGTCATTTATTTTTGGGACACACGCGTGCATGTGTGTGTGTTGTGTGTTCGTGCGTGCGTGTGTACCTGCGTGTATGCGTGCGCGTGTGTGTATATATATATACATATACAAGGTGTAAAACAGGGGTATAACAGGTAGTAGGAAATCGAAAATAGAGCAGAAAATGTGGTATAACTTTTTTCGCTATCGCCAACCATTAGCGAGATATTTCAAATTAAAGTTGCTGCACTTTGGTAACCTTGCATTAAAATTATTTCCACTGTACTGGCCCATTTTCTGTTATGTAAATAAAATCCTGCAACGACAAAAAGGTTTATTGGTGGCGCCTACCCGAAAGAGTCCTAAATTAAAACAATTATGGAGTGCTTAAACTGCAAAGGTTACTGTCCTCAATGATGTTCACTCGTCGTAAAATCGAAGGTATCAAATTTATTTGTGTACAAGTTTACATTTTGAAAAATTGGTTGTCACAATGCGAGACAAGATAATCGAATAGTGGCTAAATTTAACTGTAAATTGAAACACCGGTACTTATTAGTAAATGAAATACTATTCCGCAATTTTATAATACGCAATCATTTAAATTTTAGTTCCCAGTAAGTTATGAAATTTTTCCGTAGGGCCTAGCTTAGATACATGTACGCCAACTAAAGCCAATTCATAACCTGTAAATTGTATGTCAACAGATTTGGTGGAAGAACTTTATTATTAAATTGAAATAGGAAATTTATTTAAAATAAATGTACGAATTGATGACCATTCAAAGCAAACTTTTTGTTTTAAATTCTCAAAAACGCTCTGTAAAATATGAAAAATTCAAACTGTCAATTTGACAGATAATTATTACTGAGGATGGATTGGGCTAAGACATGAATTTTTTTTCATAGCCTACTGGGAACTGATATTTAAATGATCGCATGCTACAAGTTACGTTAGGTTACAATAAATTAATAAAAATGCAAGTAAAAAATTAAAATGTTTAAAAGAACGAAATACAAGATTTATAACGCTAAGATGAGAGATTAAATAACCGGTAACATGTAGAAATAAGTTAAACTTCTATAAAAATTATTGTAAAAAATATGTAAAAGCAGGACGTGCAAGTGGTAAATTGGTAGTACGAAGTCGCAGACAAGGGTGCGTAGTCAAAGTAATAAAGATGTTCAAATGAACTGGCTTATGTAAAGGAGGCCATTTTGCAAATAAATTGTTAAAATGGAGATTAAATAAGTTAATCGTATTAAAACGGTGAAAATTGGTAGTAAATATAAAAGGTCCATACAAATAACAGTGGTAAAGAAACACTAATTATAAAATTCAGGATATTAACGTAATTACTGAAAAGTTGGTTAAACGATTAACGCAAAGGTTGCGGGAAAAAGGATCGCATTACAAGTAAAGCTTGATCATCGTGTATTATTTTAAAGCAACAACAGTAAAGGAAAATTTATCTTCAATAAAGCAACAAACCCGGAATTACAAAAATAACGGAATTATTGAGAATTTGAATAAATAAAAGTTGTATTGGCAGAATAGGTTATTGCTGGCGCTTACGTTGGATCATTTGTTTAAGATCATAAATTATATGAGGGTTGAGACGGCAACAGAAATCGTACGGTACCATTTGTAACTAAGTAAACAAAGTACTATTGCTTATAATTTTTACCGTTAAAATAATATCACCTCTTACCTGACTTTAAACCAATATTTTTGTTAAGATTTACTTGTTGTATAAGACGAAAATTATACACAGCGTATAATTTAAACTTTACGGTAATTCAAATGTAACTTCGAATAATTGATACAGTAGGTACATGAAACTTCACTACTTTAATATCAGGGTGAATTAATCATATTTTTGTCACCAATTATAACCCCAAGAAGGAGAAATAATTAAATATGTACAGTACACAAATGTAAATTAAAAATCGCAATTAGACCAACTCTATCGTGTTAAACGTTAAATAGAGCTTAGTGACAATTACAACGGCTGTAAGATTGGATTGCCATTTATTCTGCATTAGCTGCTACTTTTCATACTACAATAATTTACCATTTACGTTGATTTAACAAAATAAGGTTTATATAATAGGTAAAAATTTATGCCACCGAAAACTGTAATACAAATTATTAAATTCTTGGTGTTATTAAACGTTTCATTACAACTGATGCGAAGTGCGCGTTACGATCAACATATTGATGTTTTCATGTAATACTAGTCCAGACTCCTGCTTGATTACAAATAGAGTAAACTATTTCGTTGTAACAAAATTAGGTAACACTGAATGAATAACAAAATGCGTTCCTTCAATGTAGTACAAAATATTTACAACCATCTATTATGTCGTAAACTAATAATGTAGTTATTTGGATATTCTATTACGGTATTTGACTTCTGTTCATGAATGAAAAGTGTTCTGAATTTTTAAGCGTTGCCAAGTTTCTGTTTAGTAGAATTTATAATTTCAAGTTTTACATTTTATTAAATTCTGGCTTAACCATTACCTTTATTAAAAAATTGTATTAGATGTTTTGTTATGTATAGGAAGAACTATATTCTGGGCAACTCCCAAATAAAAATATGAATTCCTCGTTGACCTATTGTTGTGCCAAAGTTTTGACCTTTACAAATTTTTTTTAGGAAAACCGTCACGTTTTGACTGTTATTGTATAAGATCTTTTAGTTTTTATTGATGTCTTCTATCACCTGTTACAAGGACGAACGCTATTTTCTTTACATCCTGTATATATATATATATATATATATATATATATATATATATATCTCAAGAGATAAGGGTGTAAAAAGGTGTTTTGTATTGTCAAAAAGTTATTTCCGAATGAAAATGAAAAAATGTATTCACGACCATAGAATATGTAGTTTGTGAAGAGCTGAAAGGAGTACCACAAGCATTGCTGTGAATCTTACCTAGATTTGTGCAAATACCGCTGACGAGATCTTCGTGTTTTTAGCTCAGGAAACAATGAAGTATGAACTAATTTGAGTGCCAATATTGTGAAGTTATTTTTAATCTACACACTAGATTTTGTTAAGTACGGTGAAACAAGCGTTTAGATTTTGACATTCACCTTCTTAGAAATCCATAATCTTGAACTAAATTCGAATCCAATAAACGATTTGTTGAACTTTAATAAAAATTTTGCTATTCGATATTTATTCTAACTAACATTAATTACAGCCGAAATAAATATTATAGCATTAATTTAAAATAACTTGTAGGTTCAAAACTTAACTCAAGTGAGTTGCGTGAAGTAATTGTCAAATCAAAATTAAACTTTTTGTTCATGTTTTGTTTAACTGGGATACGTAATTAATTACACCTAGTGGAAAATGAGATGATTATATAAATATTGCAACCTAATTAGGCAAAATAAGTAAGTATTGATATCGTATAAAGCTGCAGTTATACAATTTTCTGCCAAAAGTTGTTATTCGCCTTGAGGAAAGGCATATATACAGAACGCTTCAATCTTCCGGACACATTTATTTCTCTTATCATGTCCAAAAACAGGTATTAATGTTAATAAATGCCATATATATATATGTATATATAGGAGTATCCAAATATTGTACCATTGCGTTATCGTTTCGAACCACCCTGACGGCTTTCCGTAGATGCCTGCTGTGATCCAGTGGCGTACCCGCTGGGGCACAATTGACGTAAAATTAGGGATACAACCTACAAAAATAGCAAAATATTTTGTCTAATTGAAAATTTGATTTCATATTCGTAAACTACGTTAAAAATTCTAATTTGTGTTTTTACTCAAATTCATACCGTTATATTTAAAAGCTACAAAAAAATAATTCGCTTTCCGTGAAAACTGCGTATTTCATGTATAATAAATCATAAATAATTATTTTTGTTGTTTAAATAAACTTTATTATTTTGTTATTTAACTTCAATATATTGTAAATTTGCAAATTAAGGTTGATGATCTTTATAGTAGTGATACTCTTCAAAATAATGTTTTATACAGAAACACTTTTTATACCACGAACAGCGAATAATAGCATTTGCTCCACATATAGCGCACGTTGGCTCCAAATCGGTTTCTGTTTTAAAAAAAACATATTATACTAGATTAATAAATGAAACTGGTCGTTGATATAAATATCCACTCTTGTACCATGCATATTTAAAAATATCTCTAAAACGAGGGGATGATAATTGATTGTGCGTTAAAGATTGCATTTTTATAATGTTATTTCCCGAATGAAGATTAATATCACTATTTGATACCAAGATTATATCAGATAACGTTCGCACATAATTTTTCCAAAAATGAAATCCATAAACATCTAGAGGCTGCAAATACGGTGTTGTTTTGTGTGGTATGGTTAATATTGTAACTTCCTTATCTGCTGGCATCATATTTACTATAATATTAGGACATTGACCACTATGGATCCAGTAATAAGAGGGAGTTTGTGGTAATATTAATTAAATACACATTCTGAAACCATTAAAATGTTCGGTTGTTAATTTTCCACTTTTGGGCGTGGAAATATAAATATTTTTTGCTTTAAATAACGATTGTTTTACTCTAGGACCTAATACGTTTGTTGATTCTTTTAAAACTACAAACAAAGATGAAAGCAACATACCGTCAGCAGATATCGTAGGTTGAATTGTATAACTATGCGTTATCGCCGACACTGATTGGACAACTGTAACAACTGATTTTATACCTTTGTTAGGCAATGTTCGACCTGAATGAAGTTCTAAATTGAAACCGCTTTGGTCAGAATTAAAGACATTTTGCGGACTATAATTAACCATATGAGGCTTTACTACATTAATGAATTCTTCACATATCTGTTTTAAATTGGAAACCCCTTCTTGCTCTGTTTTTGTGATAAATTTTGTTATTTTCCTAGAAACCATACGCTTTTTTTAAAAGTAGAACAGCCATGTATTTGAAGCCTTAAACTCGGGCATTTCTATTAAATCTTTGGCTGCAAATGCCCATTGGCGTAGATTTATGTCATGAATTATAGATCCACTCTCGTTTGCTTTATTAAAATTTGTCCAAACATATTCATTAATAAACTTTAATCTGTCTGCTTTAGTTCCACCTTCTTCTATTTGTTTTTTACACCTATATAACTGTTGTAAATGTTTTACTCGCTTAAAACAGTTACGAACACTTTCAATACGTTTGCGTTTGTTTCTACCACTTTTCCAAAATTCGACAGCTTGTTGTTTATATTCAATATCAATAGAAACACTTTTACCATAGGAGCAGGGAAATTCGTCTAGTATATTAAATCTTTCTAATTGATCGTTGTCATTGGGATCTATATTTTCTTTAGATTGTGCTTCGGAATCTTCAATAAAATCTTCAGTATTTTCTGCAAAATTGCGTTCCAGTGTAGGATCCAATTGTAATGGTATCATATTCGATAGTAAATGTAATATCTTCAGTTGCTCTGTCAATTATATCTTTTAATAAATGATGTAATTCTATTTCCTGGTATGTTATAGGATTTGAAACGAAATTACTCACTTCAAACGTTATTATTAGCATGTGAATTACATTTGCTAAATTTATTTGTAGCATGTTAGTAGAAACTATTAGCGACTGTTACTAACAATTGGGCACTATCAGGTACAAATATTTTCATTACACTGAACTAATAATACGCTAGCACGTTTTTATTACTGATTTTCCCGCATCCATTTTAGGAATCGCAGATGTTTGATTCTAAATTTGTTATAGTATGCCTGTGTCTATTTTAGAAATCGCTACATCTGGTTGTAAAAAATGTTCGATAGTTAAAAATACAACAGCAAGCTAGTTTAAGTCAACCATCAAAATAGAAACCATTTAAATTCTGAATAAATAAATCTCCAATGGATCGTACACTGAAATGTATATCTACAAGAAATCTTTTAAAAATAAATGAATATTATTTCAGTTTAAATCTCTTCTGTCTGCTTTCGTTTTCCAGATATTTAATGAAATATAATTTACACCGCAACATGTAGTAAATGGTTTGCATTAATAATAAAGATTTATTTAAACAAAAAAAATAATTATTTATGATTTATTATACATGAAATACGCAGTTTGCACGAAAAGCGAATTATTTTTTTATAGCCTTTAAACGTAACAGTATGAATTTCAGGAAAAACATTTAAATTAGAATTTGTCACGTAGTTTACGAATATGAAATCAAATTTTCAATTAGACGAAATATTTTGCTATTTTTGCAGGTTTTATCCCTAATTTTACGTCAATTGTGCCCCAGCGGGTACGCCAATGGATCAGAGTAGACATCAACGGAAAGCTCTTCGAAAATAATGGATAGTGCTAATTGAAAATGTTTTTCTATCTATTACGGTTTTCGAATTATTAAAAAAAACAAATTTTCACCCTAACTTTGAGGGCCGTTATCACCCTTTAAATGGCGTCGGTTGCCGATAAAAAAAAATAGGTGTCAATTATTTTTGTTTGTTCTATATGTATACAAAATTTCATTGAAATTGGGATTTAACACTCGGAGATGTTCCTTTGTTGGTCAAATTAGAGAAACAAATGTTACATTTCTATTAACAAACAGATATCTTTCAGGCTGAAAATAGTCCATAATATCTAAAAGTAAAGTAAATGTTGATTAATACAATACTCATGTTTTGAAATTAAATTTAATATCAATTATTGTTTACACATTTGGCCATAATCTAATACCCTAACGAACTTAACATTTTTTTTATAACTATATTAAGGGCCGGTGTTTTCATCTCCTTGTTAGATTCACGTAATTTAATTCATAAATTAACGCGAATCTAACATAGAAAAATTAAATCAACTGTATAGATTTATTTTTCTAAAGATTGTTAAAT
>JAHWXV010703660.1:0-17124 GCA_024586415.1 Phrixothrix hirtus | reverse complement strand
AAGGCATATATGTATGAATACGCCGATGATAACGAAATTTATTTTAATTAACGTTCAGATCCTTTTGCCTAAAATCATTAACATTTACGTGTGTGTAGAACCACATCCCCATTTGCTCATTATTATTAAGTCGCACGGCCTCTTAAATAATTTATTTTGTTTCGTATGCTACTATTTGACACCTTCAAATAAACCATTTAATTTTGCTGATTTAATGTGTGTGTTTTCTTTATTCTGAATCAGGCGTCGCTTTCGTTGTTTAGGACGTCGACTCAGTTTTGAAAGTTTAACTGAACAATAGACTTCGACTTACACTATTTTTGCAGGTCTAAGTTTACCGTTTGATTTTTTTTAGGAAACAGCGTGAAGCATTTTTGAGGGCATTATTATTACGTTTGAAATTTTGAATTTAATCATAGTTACACTCGCTCAATATTTGGCAATAATTATTTGGGTTTAGCGAGTTGTCTATAATTGAAATTTTAGATTTTCACGTTTATCTTCTTTTTTTGGAATTCAAAGCGTAAATAGCTTAACGAATTATTTAGACTATTTGTGACGATCCTAATTCTTTTAAGACAAATTCTTATCACCGAAAGCAAACTTTTTAAAAGCATCTAGGTTACCAACTCTATACCAGAGGCATGCTGAAGACCCATCCCACTCTCCGTTAGGTATTCTGGCAGCTGGACAATCTCTCTTTTTTTCTCTGTCACGTGGACGCAGGTAAGAGCGATTTGAAAGGTGGCAACATGTCCGTTTTTCAAAATTTCTTCCTTACTCTACTAATCGTTGAACGAGTAGTTGGTTCTCTTCCTAGATATTTGTTATTAATTAATTCACATACCCATTGTTGAGTTTTCGTATTTTTATTGCGACCGATCATTATCAGTATTTCGATTGCCTTCTTATCTGTTGATCGTATCTTTCCCGTTTGTTAAGAACTTCTTTACAACAAATATTAATACTTAGTTACAAAATAGTAAATAACAGAAATTTAATTGAATGACAATGTAAAATCAATATCAATCAATTAATACATGTTCATAACGAAACGTTTAATATTGATATTAATACCTCCAAAAAGCGTCAGCGAATTTGAAAAATTCGAAGGTCATTACACACAAAATGAAATAGCGAACAATTATCCGCTAAAATATATCAGGATTGCTATTAAAAAAAATATCGATGACGTCATCTGTTTGATAATGATGATGTCGTAGATTTGTGAATGATGTCAAAGTATGCTCTAAAATTTAAATCGTTATGCCCCCTTCTAATTTTTCTCAAATATTAATATTTTTCGAGATATTGAATTTGTTCCACTGTATAACAAAACAATTTAAAAGCCGATTCCACGACACTTGTCCGCAAAACTCCTGTCAAAAAATAAATATAGCAATATTCTTTGACTGTACATGTTTAAAACCTTTTTGATTAGAGTGTACTGTTTACCTAGTTCCAAAAGTTAGTAAAATTATGTAAGGTTAAACGTTCATAGGAAAAATTCATATTGGAATTATATTTTCACAAATTATTTCAACTATTTTATAGTGTTTTACGTACTAAACTACTACTGAAAATATGTATACAAATAGTGGTAGATAAAGGTATAGGGTATATACAAATAAATTTAACATTTCCTAACGATCTTATTTTTGAATTAATTTTCAGATTCAGAAAAAATAAATCACGATTCTAATTTTAAATATTTTAATTTAAACGTTGACATTGCAATTATTGTAGTACTCGTAAGACTGGTTTGAAAATGCATACAGCCGTCCATACTGGAAAGAAGCCTTTTAGATGTTGTTAGTGCGATTATGGTAGTATTGATAGATCTACTTTGAAATTATATATTCATTCTGGAGAGAAGCCATTTAAATGCTCACATTACGGTTATAGTAGTGTTAACCATTTGTGCGATTTATTAAATTAAAGTGGCTCTTATAATAGTTTATACTTATTTTTGTAATAAAAGTAATTAGGATTTATTTTTTAAGCATTTCTTTATTTTAAGGAAGTGATAAATGACATTATAAATTCAAAATGTCGCAGCTTAAAAAAGCTGAAATTACTAAATATCTAACGTTTTGATTTTTTGACAGTCCGTAAGTTTGGTGAACAGATAATAGAAACAAATTCTCGTTGAAATTATAGTCAATATTGCAATAGTTATTCATGCAGAAATTATTTATATTTTCCACACTTATCAGTTATTTCATTTGACTTAGAAATTGTTTTCGTTATACAAAAACGTATTATTGTTGAAAGGATTGTAAATGTATTGATTTTAGAAATGATATATGAGTTCTAATACATAAAAAGGACATTAGGACATAATTAAAATTAAAAATTCGTTAATTTTCAAGATTTGATAAATTTAGTGCAGCTTAGACTCAGTGGTCATTGGTGAGCATTGATTTATAAAGGCGTCCGTTAATTATTAGAGTTTCAGTGATCGCAAAAATGTTATACATCGGTAAAGTGTTACTTTGGTTTGCTTACATTTCGAAAAGAATTGCTGTGTATTCTAAATACAAGAGAGTATCCCGATGGAAACGGAGAAAGTCTAAGGCTGTAGAAATTGCTCGTACAGGTATAACCTCAGTGTTACTGATATTTAAATGAACTTCTTTAAAATACTTAGCGGGTTATAGTAAAATAGATACTGAAACTTCTGTGCAAATAGCTGCCACTGCTAATAAACGTAACTTATACGCAAGTTAAATTAATTAGATAAGAATACAAAAATGAGATATATGAATCTATTGACTTAATAAATTTTAAGATTTATTTAAAATCTAAATGAGTTTTATTATTTAAACATAAGCACGATCGCGAAATATTGAAAGCGCGTCTGAAATTTTGACACATAATAAAAAATTAGTTAGAGACACCCTGTATATAAAAATGCAGGAATATCTTTTTTAACATATCTGGTAATATCGCGTCGACATTTTAATATTAATTACAATAAAAATTAAATATTTAAACTTAAATTAATTCAACTTGAAAAAACGATTTAAACTAATCCTTTGTTACAAAACAAAATTTGATTGAAACATCCATATATTCTAGAAATTATTACATCAACAAATGTGTAAGCAAGCTTTAACCATACTAAAAATACTACCAGCAATCCCCCCTGACTTCCCTTCCTCCGAAAGAGACGCGTCGATAGTAAGTTAAGGCTAGAGTGCTGTAGAAGAGGACGCTTCGTGCCGTGGTTGAATTTAACTAATACGATAGAAGAGTTACCCAAGTTCAAATTTTGTAAAGGGGATTGAATTATTGAAAAATCGGTCTATTGACGCCCAGAGGCGGATGGTAATTGGGTCAGATTATCATTATTCCACATTCGTTTCCTACATAATGGTTTAGGATCGTATGGTGTCGTACACGTAGGTACGATATAGCTGAAACCAGAAACGCCACGGTTTCCCAGTTCTTTCTGGAAGGTGCAAGTAAGTGGCATCCCTCTACTTTAACTTTACCGCGACGTAATCTTTGAACCATTTCTTCGAGATCTCAACCCCCATTTTCATAGACTCCTCTGGAATAACTAGTTCGGTCAAGTTAAAAATAGACATTTGAATTAATTTTGTAAATATTTCTTAATTATTTAGTTAAGTAAAAGGCCAGAGCTTACAGGCCGGATTTGTTAGCTAAGTTATCGTAAATTTAGATTTTAGAAACTCAGGGTCCCTGAAGTTAGAGTAGTTAAAATTATCTTTAAATTACCGTTACCTAGACATATAAGTTTACTGATCCTTGTTCAACATATTGTATTATTGTCATTACCAATTATTCATTATATATATATATAGTTATAAAAACTTTAGGATAAGTAACCGGTCTTTTACCACAGCAATTTATTAGAAATAACCTAAAGTAAGTATATCCAATTGTCAGTCTACAATTGGCCTGGTCGAAGTATATATCCAGTGGCGTACGATTCAACATCTACTTATATAGTAAGTACTCCACAGCTCCCTCGCAATACGGTTTAGGAAATCGGATTCTTCGTTCTCCCTCTTCCTCTTGTAAGCCTAACGTCTTTAACGAAGTGGCGCCCTCTGAATACAACTTCTCCTTCTGTCACTACAACGACGTTCTTGAGCTTAGCTAATAGCCAACTTTGGACCCTCTTCTCCACTGTGTTCAGGAAATACCACTATCTGCACCCTTAGGATAATAAACGTCTTTGTCCCGTCATAACGTTTCATTAAATTCCGTAAAAGGAAGAGGAGCGCAATATAAATCAAACTTAATTCACGATAACCAAGCTCGGCTTTGAATTAATATATTGGTAAAAAATACTCAAATGGCGCAAAGTGTACAACTCAACTAATTTCAGTTATAATACTAATTAATATTTATTTACGTACAAGTGAGGAATTCAATTCAAATTGAAGTTATCAGAAGTAAAACGTTTTTTGCACAACTTGAGTACATCGAATCAAATAGTAAAGCATAGTTGCGTTCATATGTAGTTTATATGCAGTAGTTAAATTAGTGCCAATAGTAAAAAGTATAGTATTCCCTATAGAGCTGCCTGAATAGACAATTTCCAGTACTGAAGCTAGAACGATGTGGGAAACTCGAAAAAAGTTCTCCAATAGAGATAATTGCAAGAGACCGCCTAATATGATGGAATCACAAGCGCTATAGTGTAATATGGTTGTCATACTCTGTATGAATGGCTAAGTTATTTTTAATATGTGTTTCAGAGTGACCAAAGATTGGACGAATGCTGTTATTGTAACAATATTCAAAGAAAATGGGAGCAAGAATAATTGTCAAAATTGCAAAAGAATAAGCTTGCTGAGTTATCTGGTAGACTATGTGGCAAAGTACTTATATCAAAGTGGGTACCAGTTTTCAGAATAACATCTGGGATGGGTTTAGATCAGCGGCTAAGAGTTACATAAATCAAATGCGTACATCATGGCAGATAAAAGGCATGCTCCAAAGCTATTTTATTAGCACTTAATAACTAATTACATTGAAAAATTAAATCATATATTTGAAAACACACTAAAGACTTGTCTCAGCGGGAGACAAGGACAAAATTTCCTTCCCGGAAAAATTTTCCACTTAATGATTTGAAAAAAGTAATTATTGCATCTTCAACATCACTATTATCTGAAAAGTGTGAGGCTTTGAGAATTCTTGTTAGATATGTGGGTAAAGTTTTTGGCCTCCCACTTTTCTACATCATTCAAACTAGTGGGTCGTCTTGAAATTGAGAACATCATAACCAATTTGTTTTTGTAAATTTGCTTTTTCTCTATAAATTTTTACAATACTTTATGAATTTCCCTATGAGACAGCTTTTTGCATGTAAAAATCACATGATACAACGTAATTCTAATTTTGTAGAGCAGGAAATAAGGGGTTCTATCTTGAACAATTTACGACACAGATATAATGTTTCTAAACAAATGAAACGTTTTTTCTATAGTAGAGTTAGTTTTAGAAAAAAGTGTTGAGTTTGAATGCAACGGAATAGAGGTTTATTTATGAAGTTGGAAAAGATGTATGATAGCGAGGGGAGAAGATGTTGCTAAGTATGCTTCAATGCAATGGAATCCATGTACGAAGGATGTAGAGTATATATAAGAGTAAATGATGACATCAGTGGTATTTGATGTAGACCAGAGCGTGTATATAGATAAATGTATGAGACCTGTATGCTGTTAAGGTAGGAGAGGTAGATGTCAATGTTTTGCAATTAGCTGGTGATACATTCTTATTGTATGAAATCAGGAATTAATTGCAATAGATATTAAACAGTTAGAATGAAATTAAATTGAATGCGGGAAAAGGTATTTGTTACTAATGCTATGATTAATCATGAGATAGTGTACTAAATCAGGGAATTTATGTATCTTGGTAGGATGTTTTTATGGAAGACAAAATTGATAGTGGAATTCAAAAGCTATCAAATGTATAATGATAGATGATTGCCTGTGTGTGGCCAATAAATGGGAATCAACGTGTAAGTAGAACGCCTAAGCGGGCTGTGCATAATAATATATTGATATCAATGGTACTGTACGGAAACGGGGCATGGATAGCTCTAAGAAAGATATTAGCCAGATAATTACAGTGGAAGAGGAATGTCAGTAATAAAACAATGAAGAATAGATAGGTTTTCTGATGTGTATGAGAAAAGTACTCTGAGATAGTTTGGGCATATTAGGTGAATGAATAGAAACTGAATGACAAAGGCGACACAAGAAAGTGTAATAAGTGCAAATGATGAAGGATTGAATTTACATATTAAAAATCACTGTCAGTGAAATGGATCAGTCTGGTGATTACCACAAATTTTCTTAAACCTTAAAATCAAACTGGGTACAGCTATCATTATTTCCGGTTCTACGTTGATTTTCGATCAGAAGTTGTAACCGAAAACCCAGTTTCCCGCAAATGGAAATAAAATTCGCCGAGTTTTACGACTTGCAAAGAAACTTTACGAGATGCACCGCACCGATTGTGGCGAATTTTGGATATGTTGTAAACAACTAAACTCTAAGACACCTGTATTTTATTTATTGCCTCCTAAGTCATTTTAAGGATGAAAATAGCCCCAAAAGTTGGTTTGCAGGTTCGTATGGAAGTAGGGATTCAAACCAAATGAAATAAACACAAAAATACTTTCCTTCGCGGCAAATAAATATTGATTTTTATCGATGCTCATATGCTATTTTGAGGATGAGAACTACCCTTAAGAAAACTTAAAAGTGTCACAGATATCTTCTCATATAAAGCACTGTTTTGAAAGAAAATATACGCTGTAAAGAAGGTAAAAATCAAAATTAAGGATTTTGTATGTACATTGGAAATTTTTTATAAGCCAGTTTCTACCGTTGCAGCTCTCTGGGGCATTAAGCCGTATTTAAGTGAGTTATCATAAAGTTCTTTCTGTGCTTAATACTCAAGTAAGTACGATGAAATAGAAGCTGGTTAGACTTGCTCTCAAATGTTTAAAACACCTTCACAAAGGAAAATAACATCTATTCATATGAGGTGTTTTTAAAATTGGGTTCCAAACTGCTACAGCATATAATACTAATCAAAACAGTTGGTACAAACATTTGGTTTACAATGCGCTCCTGGGGACTCCTTAAAAGGATTCAGCTCAAATATGTTTTTGAAGAACACTTAATAGCTAAATCTAATATTTTTAATTTAATTTTCTTCTAAAAATTCGAAAAATTAACGAGTGCATTTTATTCAGCATGAAAAACTAAGTGACCAAAATTTATTTGTTTAACTTTTACCGTTCTTCAAATAATAGAATTTATCTAAATTCCTTTACGTTTATAACTCCCCAGAGGTACATTTTAGATCAGATGTTTATGGGAACCTTTTGACTTAATTTGGTGAGTACTACACGCTTTCTAAGTTCTCAACCATAATGTAAAATCACCTTATATAAATAGGGGTTGTTCGCCCTTATCAAAACGTCCTAAATATTTGAAACCGCCGACTTAGCCCTAGCTGCATTTAAACAGAGATAACTATATAACTCTATAAGTGCGACTTACAGTCCTACTTAGGTGCAAAAGAAGATGGGAACCCCGATTTAAAACAATTACCAAATGCAAATGTTTATATTTTTTTCAAAGAAATACTTGCAAAGTTGCCATTTTAATACTTTTAAACGGTAGTTGTCACTTATAAAATAAGATTGAAGCATCGAAAGCAATTCCATATGCATTTGATAGGCGGGGAAATATTTTGGAGTTTGTTTCGTTTCACATTTCAATATCACCGTTGTTTCTATGCAAACCTGAAAACTAGCGCAGTAGTTACAACTTTAAAGGGCTTCATGCAAGGTCTATATGTCAAGGTCTTGAAAACTAGTCTTAATACTAGTAGGACGCTGCAATAGTCTACATCGCACATAAAGGTATGTCTTTATGGCTCACTTTACCGATATGGCCGACGGAGACCAACGAGCTTTTCCTTTGAGTTATCTTAAAAACACAGTCTTTGACTTTGTGGGTTCATTATTATTGTAAAAATATTAAATAATGTATTTTTTGTTTTAATTCTGTTCTTACAGTAAATATTATTATTATTATAATCATTATTATTTGAGATGCTTGAGAACGCGTTAGAAATTTAAGCGAGTACTTGTTTAGAAAGCTGTTGTCATTGATGAAGCTCTATTGCAATGCATGCTCGGCAACTTCTGGCAATACTTGTATAAATTCATCAATTTAGATAGAGACCTTCTTTTTCACATTATTTTCAAAAAACGAATGTGTACCCATTTCATAATAAATACTTCGTTTACATTTTTCTACTGCTTGATATTGAATTATTCAGTACTTCTTGAAATATGAGAGTCGTTTCAACGCCACCATGTGCATCCGGAATTGTTCTATTAGGATGAGAATAACGAGAGAATTCTTAAAAAATGCAGACTAGTCTTGCTTTTATATGGCTATTATAAATAAACGTTTCTTTAGAATTGGCTAAAACATTCAGAGCTACTCGAGAACTTTTTCCGAAAACGTACCTTTATATGAAAGCTGTAAATCAAATCCTGCTAACATAGGTAATACCACACGTCCAAAATAACATCACATCTCCTCAATGTTATCATTGTCTGACTAGATAGAGCAACATTTTGCACAATTTACAACTTATCGTGTTTATAATTCTAGACATACTCAATTTTACGCCTTACTATAATTACGCCACAGATTGGGCATCCCATATTGTGTTATCTTCATCAATATAGGTTAATATTTACAACTGTTTTTAATTTAATTTTCAAAAATGTAGGTATCTATTTATAGCATAGAATACTTCCTTTCTGGTTTATTTTTCGAAACTTTTGGCTTAGGTATAAGATTAAATTCTAGGTGTATAAAAATCCGGCAAGTTCCTGTTGGTAACGATCGTTTAATAACATAATTTCCTATAGAGTGCATTAGTAGATTTAGAATACCACTAATTGAAAAAGAAGAAGTTTTTGAGTGATAAAATTTAGTCTGGTATAAACGGTTCAGTCTTCAGATGGCTTTAATATAATTTATTTCCAAAGCCATCAGGAGGCTTTAATATTTTATTCCTAATGTTCCATGGTTTCTAGAATACATAGTCAAACGTACGATTGAGCTCATTTTGCTACTAAATTTTAATTAGATCAAGTTTAACGCATTGCTTGGGGATAATGACAGTATCGAAAGAATTTCAATTATTTATTATTTTTTATTCCTATTGTGTGATTTTTAAGTAAATTTTTATTGATGTTACTTTATTTCTACATAGTTGTATTAAATTTAGTTTTTGTTTTATTATATTTGCCAACAAAGTTCTCTAGAGTATTCATTTTATATTCTTTGTATACAGGGAACACATTAAAAATTTTTCATTTAAGTTGACGCAAAAATCCTATTTCCTTTTTTCTATCTAATTTATTAACATAAATTTTTAAGAAAACTCAAAGCCCAACTTATATACAAGGAAGGTTTAAAGAATTCTCTCTTCAAATAAAGTAGCGATTTGTGCCTAATTCTTGGAATTTAGTAACCAGCAACTTAAACTTCGCCGACAATAAATTATTTAAGGGTAGAGTGAAGGTCGATATTTAACTAAATGAATCTGGATCTGCTCGAGGACTGTAACAAAAATGACAATTCTTAATACTAACTATGAGTCTGCATCTTACCCTTAATCACTATCTTTCTGAATTATAGAATTTTGGGGATTTGTTTACTTTAAACGATAAAACTCGTGGGAACTATAGAAAACCTTTAATTTCTCGAAATGCGATACGAAGGTATGAAAAAATTTAATTGCGACAAAGATAGCGAAGTTACTATACCTGTTCAACATGTCGAAAGCTATAGGTGAAATTCTTAAAAACTATTTTCTTAATTTTTATTAAACAAGAAGTTGATGTCACACCTACATATAAAAGAATGCGTAGATATAATTATAATTCATCAACACCTCTTAGTGTTGTTTTAATTATTAAATTACTATAAAAACGTTTTAAGCATGTCTATAGATTACCGATTAATTATTATATATGGAACCTATAATATTTCCATAAATAAAATCTGAATTAAATAGTATACAACGTATATAGTTTACGATGTGGTATTCGGACATCTTTAACGGATTAATATGTTTGCATTTAAAGTTCAATATTAACCTTTATCTAAAATTCAAAATAGTATAACAAGGTTGTATGAAATTTTATGTCTCTATTTCTTGTACCTATGTTATGTAATAAAGTTAGAGAAAACATCCTATTTTATCAATATAAAAAGCTATTTAATGGTATAATTTCAAATAAAATATTTGTTATATAATTTTACAGAATGTATTTATCTTATTAATTTAGCTTGTCCATATTTATAAAAAACACCTCTTAATTGAACAAGTTGAGGGGAGCGCCATTGTGTAGCGGGCTAAAAGTCATCAAAGATCTGGACAACCGCAAATCGTAGATCAAAATGTAAATATAGTAGTGTATTCATTAAACATTTTATCAGCCCTTGGTTATGAAATTTGCACCTTTAAAAAATTTCACAACGAAAACGAGAAAGTTTGAATTCTTTCACAGAAATAGATAGGGACTTCACATAAATTGCATATAAAGTTCAAGTTAAAAATGGTAAACTAAATCGTGTTTAACAAAACAACTCGATATGGACGTAACGTTAAATTTGTAGTTAATTCAACTCGGTAATAAAAGGTTGTTCTAAAATATTTTTGGATATTTAAACCACATTCCTCTAGCCCTCATGCATTCTTAAAAGAAACCTTGCAGACCTCTCAAATTTTGAAAAACTTATTATAATTGCGGCACTAAGAATTTGTAGAGAGTTTCTAGGTAGAAACATTAAACCTTTCCTTAGCTACCTAATTACCCGTATATGAGCATTGGGGCACCCCAGAGCGAGTGCTACCTATACATACTTGTGCTAATATCTTAAAAACTTGTTGGTAGTCTTGAGAAATTTGCTCTAATGATATTTAGTACGTTCTTTACTTCATACGTGAACTGGTTTTTAGTAGGTAACCAACGTATTTTAAGACTTTATCATGAATTATGCTTAAGGATTGAAAACCGTTCATCCAGAACGATAGATTTACCGTACTGTTATATATTTTTATCTGGAGGTGAAATGGAAGTTTTATGTTTCTGCAATAATTGACATTTGTTTCCAATAAATAACAAGGATCGCAGTATTTTGTGTAGGTAGGGATATAACTTCCTTTATGACACCTCAACCTTCACAACCGGAAATTGGGGCGCCAAGGAGAGATTCAATGTTTCTACATATTTCTACAAATCTATAACGTGTTAAATCTATCTTTGTGAATTTGCTTGTTGCCGGTATTTCCTTGTTAATAAACAGTGGTTGATGTTCAATGAACTTTTACGTGATTTCATACGTATTAAATACTAAATTTCAAGATTTTTAAAGCAAGTAATATTAAGAGGTAATTTCCTTTTATTTTTAAAATTAGTATATTGTAAAAGCCGTTGCAGTCGGATGTAGTGGGACACTGTCTATTAATTATAAATACTGCGTACATGTCGCGTGATATTTATTTTTTTAAAGAACAATTTTTTCGTACATGTGTATTAATGCAAATGTACCATTTCAATTTTTTTTCTAGCTCTACTAGAACTAAGAAATAACAATTTGAAATTTGAAGAACATTTAAAAAAACGGCATGGTTGGATGCTTTTTTGCACAATTAATAGACAAAGTAAAATGTTACATTAAATTTACTAGTGTATGAATAGTTGTGTTTAATTTTGTGTGTTTACTTTTTAAATAATTGTCCCTCCAATTGCTACAATGTTTTAATGTAGCACTGGATATATCCAAGTCAAATTGTAAACGGTCACTATAATTTAATTCATGTTTACGTCTGTGTTTATAGTTATATTTGTTTTAGATTTATAGTCAGAAACCTGTTTTATAACAATACCGAAGTGTTAAATTCTATGTCTGTTCCGCAAAGTGACTGTTTGCGTAATGTTTAAAATTTTCAGTTATTGTTGAAAGCACGTAGCTCGTGACTACCCGAAACGTACGAAATCCTTTCTTTAAAATTAAATACAAGCAGCTGTTTTTCTTAAGCAATTTCCTAGTTATAAGATTTATTTTAAATGTAACCTTTTAAAATTACTTTTAACAAAAGTTTATTTTGGCGAATTTCCGCGTTTTAATAAATTTTTGTTATGTAGCGTTAATTATATTAATTTAATTACGTCAACGATATTCTTCTCTTGATTCATTTAATTCTAGTGATTAATTGAGCAGCAACCGAAACTTACCACTTTCCCCAATTTACTTTTTGTGAAAGATAGATTCAAAAGGAGGTGATATCAAATCAAATTATTATCACATAGTAAGGTAATTAAAATTTACTTATAAACAGCTATAAATATGAGAAATCTACACCTAAAAAAATAGCAACTGGGTACCTATATAAAAATTAATAACTGAAATGTAAACCAATATTCATAGATGATCCTACATAATGTGTATAACTCAAAATAACTACATATTTTAAATAGGGGTAATGCATATGAATTGAATTTTAGAATTTGAGGTTAGTTTGTATTTTGTTAAACAACGCGAATATTTTCCATTGTGACATTTATATTCGTTGCTTCACAAAATACGATCTGTTGAATTAACTTATTAACAAGATGGTTATATGCAGTAGAGAAAAAGCTAAAATAATTAATCATACATTAAATATGCAGAAAAAATTCAAATATTTGTGTAACTTGTTAGACATTTAATTTATTGCCCAATAGACAATTTCTACCTGCTAACACATTTTAGAAGCAAGAAATAAATATCTTATATTAATTATACTAATAATAATAAATTATTATAATGTCGTACAATATGATTAATTCAAGAAAGAGCATTACAAAATGTGTGTAACCTAAAAAATCTTCAAATAGTTACAATGATTACAAAATGAGCAATAAATTATTTTTATAAATATAAATTATTAAGTTTTATTACTGCTTCAAATTCTTTGTATATTGTTTTTATTCATTTTAAAGCTAACAACTAATCATACAAATTCAGGTTCTGCAAGCAAGTGTTGCGTTTTATCGTTGAATTATTCATTCAACGGTTTTATTCTACAGTCTATTATTTTGACCGACAAAGCAATAAATTACTTTTAAGGTGTTGTACAATATTGAATTACAATGGGTAGTACAGAAAAAATTGTTTTTAACCCTTGTAATCTATTATTGAACAAGGGCGATTTAACGTTATGTATACGTATATAATTACAAATATTCTATTAAGGTTTTTATTTATTATATTAATCACAGTGTATCCATGGAATCCATAAAGTTGGAATTAAGAGTGAGAGTAGTGAATTAATTATTATGAATCGTATAAAACTTACCTTTAAGCTATCACGATGAACTTGTTTGCAGTGTTGATTAATGGATGCAAACAAGTTACATTATTATTACTTATAATAGCAAATTTTAAATTTCGGTGAATATACATGGCGAGCAAAAAATTTAGGTCGCACTGAAATTTGGTGTTTTAAGCTTATAATGTGTTTGTAAATTGTATCATTGCATTAATAGGCGCTGAATCATTGTTTTCCAAGAAATACAGTCTATTATTTGTTATCTGTCATGCATTGTTACCGTATTTACGCCATTTTATTATGAAATACTCGCATTCGTTATAATTGAAAATTCACATTGCCTATTTTTCAATTTAGTGATAATTTCTTGTGTAAAACCTAACGGTTGCATGGTGTAGCGTTGGTAGTGTTTATTTAACAGGTCAGAAACCTTTAGATCTTATTTTTGTGGCAAGAATTGCAGCGTTGATACAAGATGGTTGAGGACAACATGAAACTGCAAGAATTGTTGGAGACAGCGTTATGAGGAAACCGGCCTACTAACCAGAAGACCAGGATCTCGGTGAAAAAGAGTCACCATTCAAAGAGACGGCTGTTTTCTGGTATTCGCAAGTTTGCGGAATAGAACAGCTTCTGCGGTTTTGCTGCGAAACCAACTCCAAGCAGTTTGAGATGTGAATATTAATGAATGGTTCGTTAGAAGAAGGCTTCGTGCTGCTGGATTGTCTTGTAAAAAGATGGCTACAGGCCCACCATTGCAACGCTGGCATCGAATTGCAAGATTAAATTTTGCCCAAAACCATTTGGGATGGAATGATGAGGGCTGGAGCAAGGTACTGTTTTCAGGTGAGTCGCGTTTTTACATCAATTAGTTAGACGAACATTGACGAGTATGGACAAGACTCGGAGAAAGATATGCTGCAGTTTGTATTGATGAGTGTTCTCCATTTGGAGATGGGTCGATTATGGCTTGGGCAGAAATCTCTTCACAAGCATGTACAGAGTTAGTCTTCTACGAAATGGCTCTCTGACAGCTCACATGTACATTACGAAAGTTCTAGACGATCATGTTATGACTTTCATGATCACTATATGCGAGCATGGTATTGTAATGTAAGATAATGCTAGACCCCATATAGCCAGAGTTGTCAGAGAATATTTCGATGAAGTGAGTATTAGGCAGTTTGTTTGGCCAGCATTCAGTCCAGAATGTCTGGGAGGAGTTGGGACGACGTATCCGAAGGCTTATACAAGCTCTAAGAACTGTCCAGGGGCTGCAGGAATGGAATAACATCGACCAGAATGTGATCCTCAATTTAATTGGAAGCATGCCACGTCTCCTAGAAGTAGTCATTAACGCAAGAGGAGGGAAAAAAAGTTATTAATGACTAGCTTTTTCATTAATTTTAAGTTTATTCATTCTTTTGTTAGTTTCTTAACAATATGTGGAATTTCGCTTTATATATATATATATATATATACACAATGATTTCAAATAATATCTGATTTGGTACTCAATACGAAACCCAATTTACATGCTCCGAACATTCAAATCACAATTGCGCTCAGATATTTGCTTGCGGCAACCATTTATATATTCAAATGGATGCAACCAAATATACACCTGTTTATTATTTCTTACGTTTGGTTTACCGCTTTATATGCAAACTGTATTAATTGGCTTGAATTATTTATTACAAATATCAAGCTGATTTTCACTTTCCTGAAATAAAATTAAGTTTTCTTAGCTACAATAAAAGTATAAGATTTTAATTAAAACTGATTATTTTAATTAAATTAAAAGAAAACTGTATTTTCATTATAAAGTTCGGACATCTTCAATTATGGAAAAATCATACAATTCGATAAATATTTTTTTAACTATCCAGTTTAGGTTCTTTAGTTTCAATCAGTCAAATTGTCCTAGACATAGAAATTCTGCATTAAATTGTGAAGTTAAAAACAGAACCTACTCTGTATTTTAAAATTAAATATTTATCATTAAACAAGAAAGATAATAGCAAAACAAACTTTAAAGTTAACAATACTATTAAACATGTGTTTTAATCAACCTCGTATGTAAGTGTTTGATATAATGTGCGCTTTCTAATCTTGTTACGGCACTCGATGGATCCTGAATACCGCTTCCTTCACGATTGTCGATCCATAAAAGTTAACTTCTTTTTATAAATTTATTTGTAAAGTTCTAGTTATTTAACAGTTAATTACACCACTAGTGCACTGAATTGTTCGTTAATAAATTGTCAATGTTGGGATTAATTAATAAACAGTGTCAAAGATTTAATGTTCAATACTTTTAACGATTTTCAATAATTATTCCCCAACAAGATGTTTGCTGCTTCTTCAGGTGCTAAAATTTTAACTGTAGTCATTTAACTTTAAAATTTTATTTTTATTTGTAGATTTTCACCTTATTTTATCATTAATTATATATGACGTGGAATTTGATCATATCTATGGTTTATTAATCACACAGAATTTTCTGAATTCACCACTTTTTATAGGTAAATATTTATAGATAATATTTATTTACACCTCTTCACTATTCTCCTTTGTCGTTTTTGTAATTGCTTTGTACATTTCATTAAGTGCCTTACTTTTATTTTAATTTCTTATAATTCTGTTATTGCAGGATTTATTTAACTCCATTTAGTTTTCTTTTTTTCAGTTCAACTGAATCACCTCCCATTAACTTTATTCAGAAACTTTTAAATATTTAAAATGAGTCGCGCCACTTCATTTAACAGTTGAATATCTACTAAATTTTTGATGCAGTTTAATGAAATTGTCTGCTTGCAATTTTTGTGTAAAGAAAATCTGTAATTTTGAGCCTGTATTTTAAGATACGGATTTAAATTTGGAATCAATGACTTTATATTAGTTCTGTTTTCGATAAAAGCTTGCCTTGGAAACATCATTTCATATTTTTCAGGATTTTAGTATTTAAAATTCTCAAAGGCTTTTAACTTGGCTAGACCTTATAATAACTTTCTAAATGTTAAAAATTTAAACTAATTGATTATAAAATGGCACCTGAATGTCCCTCACAGTTTTTTATTATTACTAAAACCATGTTTATTTGATGGAAAATTGGTTAATTGGACGTATGGCACAATTATAACTCGCACACTTCACTTTGACACAACGACCTTTTCACATGTTATTGGTCAATTGCTCATATTATATGTATCTTGTACTGTAATGATTTAACTCTTGGGATATGCGTAAATGAATGAAACATATCAATATACTTAACTTCTACATTTGATTTATTTGTTAAATTTTAACTATTATTATTATTGCATTTGGCTTCTTTTATTATGTGCATGGGTTTACTAATATTAATTATAAGATTTGCTTGTACTAACACCCCCCCCCCCATTTGTTTGTTTATAATGAACTTTGATCTAAAACTTAAAATGTCTTCCGATAAATTCTCGTAAATTATGATTGGAGCTACGTAACTTTATTTTATTTCTATAAATGAATTCTATTCAGGGTACTCAGTACCCCTATTTTCTCTATTTACACACCAAATTATTAAAATGTAAACTTTAAAATTGTAAATATAAGGCAATGTACCTTAGTTCGATGCTTTATACCTTGTTAGATTCACGTAATTTAATTCATAAATTAACGCGAATCTAACATAGAAAAATTAAATCAACTGTATAGATTTATTTTTCTAAAGATTGT
>JAHWXV010703383.1:0-15295 GCA_024586415.1 Phrixothrix hirtus | reverse complement strand
ACTTAACACCTCTGCACTATTATCTTTGGGGACACATAAAATGTTTAGTGTATAAAAATACACCACAAAACAGAGATGAGCTCATTGAAAACATCATGGCTGCAGTTCCATCCATACGGAATGACCCGGATACTCTTCATAGAGCTACGTCTTCAATTATTAGAAGACCAAGAGAATCTTGCGAAGTAGCTGGAGGTCATTTTGAATAATTAATTCAGTTAAATTGTTGTTGTCAATGAAAAATTCTTAATTAATACACATTACATTTCACTATTCAACGTTGAATTCTATTATTTCCCATAATTCCTTAGGTATTGACTTTTCGACAAAAGTGTATAGGGCATCTTCGACTTAAAATTGGCAAAGGAACACGATCCTAAGTTATGTCCATCGAGTCGGGACACCCTGTAGGTACTTGCAAATTACTTGCAAATGTAAAAAAAACTTAATTTAGTGTAGGTCTTAGTGGCGGTATTCATTGCCATCGATGCAGTTGTTACATTAATAATCACAATCTACACAAAAAGCACATCTTAGATAATCTCGACTAATAAACAGAATAACAACACTAAACTAAATCTAATCTAATGTAATGGGGATCTGTGTGAGATTTAACACGTAGGATTGCATTTTTCGTTCGTAAGTATCCATGTCACTGTTTTCAAAGTTTTTATAGTTGTGAAGGTCATAGTCGGATGCGTTTAATGAAATTATTGTTCGGTATATTACCTTCTTAAAATTCAATTACGAATTCTAAAAGTTTTATTTCTCATTCTATTGAAAAATTTGAATCGTTCTATTTTATTATCTAAGGGGTAGCTTCAAAAATTGTTATTGGTTAAGGTATACACTGATGCTTCAGAATTTGTAATTTAATATTCTGAGACTATTTTGATAACACATGTAAAAATATATTTTATGAAAATAATTTTTTTAAATTAATATGGCGCATACCTACATAATGTTATTAGTAATATTTTTTTTACAAGTCATTGACATTCTAACCTGCCGGATACCTTTCTTAAGTTAAATAGCCGAATATAGCAATAATATTTAAAACTGGTCGTTACTTTCAATCATCAGAAGAGCGTACTCTGTTTAAGTTAAACGAAGTTAAATGTTTTGACGCATTTGGCTCCTGTTAGATAATCAAGTATAGACTCGTGTAGGGCATATAATTATAATTTTATTTAATTGTACATTTAAGGAGTGTTTTTCTATAAAAAAAATGCGGTAATATCTTAGACCTTTTATGGTGACTTGTTAAAGATAAGACTTTTACATGCAAAAAAGTGTTTAAGAACTTAATAAACGTTGTAAAAGCGACATGTACAAGAATAAATATAGTAGAATGTGCCATCGTGACCCAACAATAACCCAGGACTTGAGTAAATGAAGTACTTTGTAAACTTTTTTGTATCTGACAAAGACAATACTATATAAAACGAGCTTTTGAGTGCACTGCTTAAAATGTGTCACAGTTTTAATCCTTGAGTTAACTTTTCGTCATTTTTGAAACGTGCTCACATAGATGCTTTTGTGTTTGTGTGTTCTATTTCACAAAGAACGTTTTATGTATCTACTTAAATTTAAGAACGTTTAAACATAAAACAGAAGGCCATACACTGAAACCCTAATTTAGGAATAATAATATTCTACATTATTTAAGGTATAAAAGTATTCGCGATATCAATTTAATCGAGTTGGTAATTAAAATAACATAATTAAGATTCGTTTTTCACTATAAAAACGAATTTTTGCTAAATTCTAAATTGGTTAGTAACATTCATAGGATACTTAGATGTTTGCGTTGTAAATAACATCAAATAATTGTTTAGATTACATATATATCCTCAGAACTGCGTTATGGGTTCACTGAAACGTTTAACAGTTCGTAAATGTGTTTACTTTAGAGGGGTAAACTAGATCTTATTGTCTATAATTTTAGTCCGCACGAAATCAACATTTCAGGAATTATTAAATGTTACTACCGACTGTCTTTACGCTGATTACCTTCAATTGATTTTAATCGTAATCAATGCTATACAGCTTAGGATTTGATTTTAAAACGGGGGTGCAATGTATGTGAATGGCATTTACTTCACATTTTTTTAAATAATTTTGTTGTAAAAATGTTCAAAATTTTATTTGAGCTTTACACTTATTTAGATTTTCACTAATGTTACTAATTCTATTTATTTAGAATTTAGACTTTTGAGCTGTAGGATATATTCTTCATCTTTCATTTCAAAATAATTCTTATATTTCAACACTGGATGGCTCTGCCTTTATTTATCGTGTATAACTGCACTGTTTAAAATACTCATAAATGGAATTTGTATTTTCAAGTGAAACACTTTAACAAGTATAACAGTGGAATATTGAAGAGAATAAACGTCCTTAGTTATAGAGTTATAAACAGAGTCCGGACGTGCCGTATGAAATTGTGTTTAAAAATCAGTGCGAAGAAGGGTTCGTAAATAATAAGAAAAAAGAACGTAAAGTACAAACGAAAAGGTGCAGTTGTTCCAAACTCAGGGCAACGTTCCGATATGTACATTGTAGCCAGGAGGCAAATGTAACTTCTAGCAAGTAGGATAGTAAACCGCACAAGTTTAAAAAGCAGTTTAAAAGTTAAAAGTAAATAAACCTTGTGGGGTTGACAGAGTAACTGAATAAAAACACGATACGGATGAAAATCTACGTCTTTTTCGTGCAAGAATTAGCGTACTAAAAACTGTAACGCGTAGTACTACCGAGGAGATCATTTGACGTAACTTCATCAGGCAACATATGACGTCAGCGTAGCACAAGTACACACGTGAAGAAGATAAAAATAAAACTCCTTCGTAGAATCCGCTATTGCCAAAGCCATTTATTCAAGGAACTAAAAGTACTAAAGTTATAAAGTGTAGAGGTCAGGGTAGTGTTCGAGCTGTTGAAAGTAAATTAAAGTCTGTCCGGTTTCTAAAGTCGGTTCCGTAGCCAACGCCAAGAAAGCGCACGGTGATCCGATAGAAGCAACCAAGTGGTAGACGTTGGCAAGAAATCTCAAGAACTGTATTACAGTCCAGCAGTTTTACTTCAAAACCCCAGAGCGTGGAGTTTGTCCAGCAGGAAGCAATCCATTTTCACAGCTGATCTACTTCATTTACAAAGGAATAATATGAAATTTGCTCTATAAAATAAGTGAGCATATATAAATTACTTAAAGTTGCAGCTAAAGAACGTTTAAAAAACTGAATCACTAAGTTAGTGTATTTAAACTGATTAACACTATTTAAAGGCTAGGTCCCCTTGCGTACTAAGCAGTCACTCGACCTGGTGTTTGTATTTTAGTAAAGCACTCCAGGTTTCCAAAGAGTCTATTTGTATCCCATTGATTCTTTACTGTTGTATATTTTTTTATAAATTTTAAATATCGCAATTTTATTTGAAATATATGTATTAAGCATGTGGCTTATTTATTATTTATTAGAATATATGTTGAATGGTGGTTGAAACAACTAAAATTCTATTAAACTTTCTAGGTAAAATTACAGAACCTAAATTTATTTGATCTGCTAAGACTCAAAGGTCACAAGGAAAGTAAATAAATCCGTTAAAATTGTATCGGTTACCTTCTCATTTAACCAGTTTACGCTACATATTAAAGACATTTAATTTAATTCAATAGATTTATCAGTTGCACTGTATAAAGATAATCAATAAAAAATTGATCAACTGGGGAACCCTCCCGGTAGTGTAGCGATTAACTATTCGCTGAGAAAAACTCAAGTTCATATCTCATGAATACACGTCTTTCTGAAAGTTTATACTAACAAAATGTAATTAATAAACTGAATTTCTGTACCGTCAACTCAGTCATCTGCTTGTAAACACAAATTCTGTAAATCCTAGTTGTATAAAGTAAATCTAACTAAAACAGCGTCATTAAATAGCTAAATTCATTGATAAGGTGTGTGTCCAAATTCAAGAGTAGATCAAATGACGAAGCTAAACAACGAATTCAACTACTCAACGACGTTCTTAGAGTTAACTATGCTTTATGCAATTAGGCCTTAGTATATCTTAATATAAATCGCAATAAAGTATATTACGATACAAGTACACGGTAGGTGCCTTATAACAGGTCGAGAAAAGTTAGAAAAACTAGACCCAAATGGCCGAGTTTTGCTAATTTTCGAGATCTGTTGTACCAAGGCACTTAACGATCGTGTGTCGTACACTATTTTTTTTCGCTAACAACAACTATCAATAATTACAAGCATTGACACCAAACCTTTACTCCGTTTTATAATAGCACTAGTAGCGTTATGCCATAACGTGTTTGTTATCGTGGCATTACTATGTCAATCACAACAGTTCGGGAAATACATCAGAATGAAACAATCAACATATCCGGTAAATTCATAAAAACAGGTTGTAAGCGCAAAATATATATTACGATACCAGAGAGGTAAGTGTTTTATAACAGATGGAGAAAATGTTAGAAAAACGAGACCCGAAGGGTCGAGTTTTGCTAATATTCTCCACTTGTTGTACTAAGGTCGTACACTATCTTTGGCGCTGACTATAACCATCACCTAATTACGACAATTTGATATCAAATTTTTACTCCGTTTCATAACAATACTACCGTTATGAACCATAACCTACTTGTTATGCAATATAATCGTGGCGTTATCACGACAATCCTAACAGTTCGGGAAATATATCAGAAGTGACTATCAACATGGCCAGAAAATGTACAAAAACAGGTTGGAAGCGCGAAAAATATGCATTACGCTTGAAGTATGCAATAAAAGGACACTCTAGTAATAACATTTCTAGTGAGTGATTGTAAAACTTGTTTATTAATAGAAACTGATGTAGTGGCTGCAGTTCGTCTATATTCGTGGTATTATACTCAGTGATATAGAAATTGTAACACCAACAAGGAGTTTGAATTTTCGGATGAAATTTGGTAGTAATATTCACCTATATTATAGTAATAAATGACCAAAATTTGGGAGGAAAATCGTTATTAGTTAAACCAAATTTTATAATAATCGTTAATAATGTGTAGGGCGGCCTCTCTAATTTGCACATTCATTTACACGTTGAGACGTTGATTGATTAAGGTGATTTATCTCGTCTTGGAGTTTTGCCTCCCATGTAAGTTGCACCTCATATCTCAAGACCTCCAAAGTCAACGGAGGACGCTGGAAATTTCGCAACCTTCTTCCCGTTGTGTCCCATACATGTTCAATGGGAGAAAGATCTGGAGATCTTGGAGGCCAGGACAAAAGATGAATCTGGGCCTACTCAAAAAGTTTAAGGAAAACCTTGCTAAATGTTAGACGTGCATTATCTTGTTGGAATAATGGATCTCCGAGCTCTTGTAGGTATAGCAGAAGATGTGTTCAAACCATCTCCACAATATACCGTTGTGATGTCACATTGCCTCGAATGAACACTAAGGGAGACCTTCTGGCATAAGTAATCGCACCGCAAACCATAACACCCACAGTGCGGTGTACGTGCCTCTCAACTGTAAATCGAAGATTCTGTTGTTCGCGCCATCTTCTTCTGACTTTCATACGACCGTTGTGTATTCCTAAACAGAATCTAGATTCATCACTAAAGACAACATGATGCCATTCAAGATTCCAATGAGATCATTCATTGCACCATTGTCACCGTTGCTGCTGACAATGTTCTGCAGTCAAAGGAAGCACAAGTTGTATAAGATGTCAAGGGCGCACTAGCGAAGAAATATTGTGGACAAAGCGCAACCGAGCGTCGTAATTTTACGAATGCGTATGTTTTCTCCAATCGCAAAAAGAAATCACAACACTTTAAAAGACAGATATCACTGCTGCATTGGTAAATAATTGAATTTTGTATTAGTAATGTGAAAATAGCAACTATAAGTTAACAAATCTTTAATTTTGGAACAAAATTGGAAATAATTTAAATAAAATTTTATTTCGGGTTGCTTTGCGTGCTTTTGAAATGAATGCGCAAATTGAAAGTTCGTTCTTAAAACCCCTACTCGTTTCAAAATGTATTTGTTACTTCTAAATGTAGTTATCCCGTGCTAACAACCGATCAAGATCAAATTGAACGATTTGGATCGAGTGCAAGGAAAAACCTAAGTAATTTAAAATTGGTTCGAGCTCTTATGCCGTAAAAACAAAATATAATGCCAATATTACCATGTTTTGTAAAATTGGAAAAAACTGAGGAATCTGATCAAACAACGTTATATTTTGGAAGCTAATGCAAACAAAAACATCTTCTATGCTGAACATAATAGCCAGCATAATATTGCAAATCGTGTCGGCATGATCCAATTGATTGCATGCCAAGTTTGAAACTATTCAGGGGAACGAGAAGTAACAAAAGAAGAAAGGTAAGGCCGCCTTGGTCGGTTGTCTCGAGATTTCTTTCAAATCAGTTTAATGATTTGCTGCAAAGGATACGGATTTGTTGCAATACATGTCATACATTATCGGAAAAATTCTAAAGTGCCAAACCACTAGCTACAAAATCCCTTGTCACGAAGCTTCACAAAACACTCTGACTAAGGTTTTCCACAGAAGAAGTCCTATGAATAATAAAAAACGGGTAGTGATTATTTTTAGGGATGAATTCTGTTTTCTCTGTATGCGTCAGATGGGCGCTCAAAAGCGTGCAGTCTAATAGGAGCATTATTTCCCTTTCGTAGGAGGCTCGATAACGATGCAAGGAGGAATATTATTAACTGCACGTACCAATCTTCACATCATTATCATGGGAATATTAACTGCTAAAAGCTACGTGGAGAACATTTCAGCAAAGTTTGAGGTACCCTTCTCACTCTTTATCGGTGAAAATTTTTTTCTATTGTAACACAACGCCGAGATATAACCTTTTTAGCGTTGTCAAAAAATACCTTGCAAAAATTTACTTTAATATTTTGGCTACGCCAATCTGAAGTTCCCATATTAGTTCTAGCCATCACATACTAAAAAGACATATTCAACTCTATACATTATTCCCCAACGTTAAGGGGATTAAAAATGGTTCTCTAAGGGAAATAGAAAAACATTCACTAAAATATATTGCTTCGCTCAATACCTGGAAAACGTAACAAAACAGAAGGAGTAAGAGGGAGCGTGCTTTGCTATTGAAATCCTGTTTGTGCATAGTTATTTCCGTTTTTGTATTTAATTTGTTGTTTATTGTTGTACAGCTTTTACGATGATTGTAAAGTTTTCTTGTTTTTCCTGAAATACGCAAAAACTCCACACTAATCTTTTATAACAGCCCTCTCCACTATTGTGATAGATTAGTTTTCTGAGCATATTCTCTACAGTGCGATAATTTTGTCTAGCAGTTTACATACTTCTAGACAGAGTATTTCAAGGATTAAATATTAAACTACCATAAATGATTTTTGAGTTTGGGTCAAAATTATACTGGGTGTCCCAGAACGTTCACTCCAGCTAATAACTCCTTTATAACAAGAGCAAAAATTTTGATTTTTAGAGGTTATGCCATAAACGAAAGGGAGTTTACATCAGTAAACAAAAATCTGTGTTTTGATGGTTAAGTTCGGTGGTGTCAATGTCAAATTTGAAAAGTCAAATAGAATACCCTATATATAGGTCATCTCAATAAAAATGCTGTTTTATTTAGAATGCAACGATACCAAACTTAAGATATTTTAAATACAAATAACCAAAAGAAGGAAATAAGTAATAACAAAAAATGTAAAATAACTATAGCGCGTATTCAAACTGTTGTTCATTTTGTGTTACACATATCTCAAATCTATGTAATAAAGTTCTTGTGTATGCTGCAGTTATCATTTCCGGTATTATTCTTTGACAATCTCGAATAATTTTGTTTTGCAAGACTCCTAAATTAACAGGCAGAGTAGTGTGTACAAGTTCTTTAAGATAACCCCAAAGAAAGCAGTCCATAGGGGTAACATCCGGTGACCGTGCAAGCCAATGTATGAATCGATATCTTCAGATTCAGCGATCTGGGTAGACCCTGCTTAGATATTTCATTACCTCTTGTTTATTATGAGGAGGAGCACCATCTTGTTGCCACCACATGACTCTTCTTTCGTTGATGGGCATGTCTTCCAGTAATTTGTGGAAATCAGTCTGCAGAAAATTTAAGTAGAGTGCACTAGTCAAAGTACCTTGATAGAAGTACGGACCAACGATGCGGCCATTTAATAAACCACACCAAACATTAACCTCCAAATGTGTTGATAATGCATTTCTCTTATCCAATGCGGATTTTGGTTCGACCAATAATGGGAATTGTGGCGATTTACAATTCCATTATTATGAAAACGGCTTTCATCACTCCACAGAATATTATTAAAAAAAAAGGATTATCATGAATTTTAATTGTAACTGTATCTGAGGATCTTCAGGGGCAAGACCTTGTACAAGATGGATCTTGAATGGGTGATACTGATACTCTTTCAATATTCTTTGTATTGATGTCTTACTAATATTCATTGTTGCTGAAGAAATTTCGACATTCCCACTGTATTCATATAACTCCTTTTTATTTAACTTCTATTGTCAGAATTTGTCGATCTACATTTGCACATTAATACAAACTGACATCAGTTTTGGCCAAACTTGATTTTAATTTAGTAACTCTCAAATTTTAGTCATGTACGTTGTATTTTATAGCTGTAAGCAAGTGCAATGACTTTAAACTTGATATCAAGCATAGTTGTTAAACATTCATTGCGGTGTTTTATTGCTTATTGTAAGTTTAATAATTTCAAATATACCAATTCAATTGTTTGTAGTTTAGTTACAATTTATAGTTAACCATAGAGGCATTAATGCAATTAATAATATTCTATTGACTACTGATTGTTTCACATACATTAATCTGTTATTGTACAACCATTTTTATTATTTAACTGGTTTTGACTGATTGTAGTTAAGAAACAATTTTTCGGCAAAATTATATATAATAATATTGTTTGTTGGTTGTGACTGTATAATTGATTTATTACAATTATTTAGTTGATCGAGCCGCTATCTATCAATCTATTTGGGATGAATAGCCAATTAACTTCTTTGGGGCAACTTTAGCCTAAGTACTAAATGACACAACGAGCACTGTTATCTACTTTTTACCTGATAAGGATTTATTGTTGAAATTAAGCTTTGTTATTTTTCCCGAACAATACAAAGTGTCTGTTTAAATTTTATTTACTACATACAAAATAAAAATTATATCATTTGCATGTACTACATAATAAAATAAAACAATACAATAATAAAAAGCAATAAAAGTATTAATGGATTAATTAAATTATATGATATTGAAGACATTTAATTTACGGCTGAGATATCAGTTTACAAGAAAGAAATTTTATATACCCAGTGACATAGAAATTGCCACACCTAGAAGGAGTAGGAATTTTTTAATCGAAGTTGGTAGATCTGTTGGGCAGACATTAAGTAATAATAGATTAACTTTTGAAAACAAATGGTAATGTGTGACGTCACCCTTGAAAGTTGTTATAATTTCTTGATAACTTTTTCGGTCTGTGATTTTCGTACGATGTTCTTTTTCATTGTTAATTAACATTATTTTAGTTGTCGTTCTTTTGTTAACGTGTTTTTTTCTGTTTGATTGTGCCTAGAGTATGGCAACGGGGATATTACCGTCAATTAGGCGAATTTGACAAAGGTAGAATTATTGGTCTGCGCGAAGCTGGTGTTTCATTTGGGGAAATTGCTAACCGTGTAAATCGAAATCGCTCTATTGTAATTCGAGTGTGTTATACATGGTGTGAAGATAGCCAGGAACATCGTAAATGAGGAACGGGAGCTTCAAGAAGAACGAATGAGCGTCAAGATCGTAGCTTAAGACAACTGGTATTTAGAGAACGATTTCCCCCTACCCGGCCAGTTGTTAACCAATGGTTTGATGAAAAAGGTCGCCTATTAATCCTTAGAACAGTTCAGCACCCAATCCGAAGTTTTAGGCTAACATCATATCGTCCGCAACTTGTGCTTCCTTTCACTGCAAAACATTGCCAGCAACGGTTACAATGGTGCAATGAACGATCTCATTGGAATCTTGAATGACATCGTGTTGTCTTTAGTAACGAATCTAGATTTTGTTTAGGAATGCACGACGGTCGTATGATTACCTATGGCAACAGGTATCCCTTGGTGTTCATTCGAGGCAATATGACATCACAACGGTATATTGTGGAGGCTATTGGAACACATCTCCTGTTATACTTACAAGAGCTCGAAGATCCATTATTCCAGCAATATAATGCACGTCCACATGTAATAAGGTTTCTCTTGAACTTCTTTGAGTAGGCCCAGGTTCATCTTTTGTCTTGGCCTTCAATATCTCCAGATCTTTCTCCCATTGAACATATATGGGACATAATGGGTAGAGGGTTGCGAAATTTGCAGCATTCTCCTTTGACTTTGGAGGCCTTGAGATATGAGGTGCAGCTTGCATTGAAGACAATACTCCAAAGCGAGATAAACCACCTTATTCAATGAATGCCCCGGCGTCTAAATGAATGTTTAAATTAAAGAGGCCGCCGCACCACATATTATTAACAATTATTATAAAATTTTGTTTAACTAATAAATATTTATTCCCAAATTTTAGTCATTTATTACTATAACCTAGGTGAATATTGCTACCAAATTTCATCCGGAAATTCCAACTCCTTCTTGGTGTTGCAATTTCTTTGTAACTGAATATATTGTTGATTCCATCAATAGTCAAAATTATAATTCACATCAACATGCCTAAGAATTAAATAAAATTGTATATAAAATTCTTAGACATCGATAATGTGTTTGAACGAAACATAAATTTAATCTTAACGCTTTAGGATAGGTTGTAAGATTACTAAGCAGCGGCAGATAAGTTGAAAGCAAAAGATTGACAGGTAATATAAATTTACGAAACCATCGACATAGAGAGTATAATTTAAAGAAGCGGAAAATTTAGCATACTTGCCGCAAAGACGTGTAAAGCAGCAAGTAAAACCCGAAACTCGCAAAAAGACACGTACATATAAATTTAAAACAGCTTACGTGAGAATCGAGAATCGAGCTTTAGTTCAAAGACATTGGCTGAAATTCAAATAACCAACAACCGCATTGGACAATCAGAATTCCCGAAAATTATATAAACTCAAACTCAAGTAAAAACCAGGTCTTTTCCTGATCTACCATAAATGTTTAGAGTGCATCAATCAATAAACCAGTTCATCAGTAAGGTCTCTGCAAATACATTGCAGTAAAATAATCACATAAAATCACCACGAGTTGGGAACTTCGTTCAAGTACGTAATTCAAAGAAATTAATAAAATTAGATCGAGTGTTGTACGAAATTCAGAGTGGACATCCGAATCACCTGACAAAATCAGCCAGAACACAACGAAAAAGGCTAGTTCTCGAATACCTAGCATTTACCGCGAATGCCATCCGCGTGTTTAATTAGTAAACTAGTTAAGTTTAAAGGACATTAATTTGAAATTTATTTAATAATAGAAACATAATTAAGTTAGCTTAAACAAAGGTCGTAAATATTTATTTTCATAGCTTCAATAAATGCAGGTAGAAAAGCTTTATTTAAGCTACACATAAATAACTTTGTTCCTGGTGGTGTTAACAAAAAATTAATTCAATATTCATAAACTTTATAGAAAATGATTGCATCCATAATAACTTAATATTTTAAATCAAATTTAACATTAATTATTGCTTTTGTTTTTCTTTGTTGTATAATTAACTTTCGAATTATTATTCTATTCAAATAAATTCATTTTTAAATTGACATTGTTCGAGAAAGACAAAAGGGTTGTAAGTACCTAATTTAAGCCTTCAGGTAAATCTAAAAGTGTCACTAAAATCTCAAGCTACCGAATACTGTTATTGTGTGGCCATTGCCCTCTAGAAAAAAAACATACCGCTCGTCTGACGCAGAATTGATAGAAAATCAATGAAATAAGGAACGACTACGCAATAATATATTCACGAAGAATAAAATATTTGTTACTAAAAGATTTACTTAATATTGGATAATTACATAGCATTGCCTAAATAGTATTTTTACCTGGATTTTAAATAAAAGAATTTCTGAATAAATACTTGAACTTTACACCTTCATTTAGATTTAAGTAAATCAAATTTTTTAAATATTTAATTGAATATCTTTTAAATTTCGCATTTTACGTTACTCCTGAATTTGAGTTAATGTACTGGAATTGCAGACTAACCTTACTGTTGTAGTTGCAGTTCTAAGATGTGATTCTTCTTTTACAGGCTGTTTCGTGTGGAAATTAATTTATTGAATTTAAAGCGAACTTTTGCCCCCTACGTTCGCAGATGTAACTAATTAATTATAATTCTTTTCTCCTCTAAATTAATTTTTGATGATGATCTGGTCACCGGATCTTTTGACTGAATTAACTTTGTTACCGAATACTTGCGCTGTGATTTTGCCATGCTTCTTCTATTCTGGTTAAACAGGAAAAACGAATATTTTTGGTTGTTAAGCGTTTAAATAATTTCTCCATAGTTGGTTTATTTAATGCGATGGTTTGCATTTTGAATTTAAACAAATGAGTGTAAATTTTGTTGTCGGTTAGCTGGTACTTGGGGATCTCAGGCAAATCGCGCTATTTTGCGGACACCCATTATTAAAACTTAACTTTAAATTGTCGTCAGTAGACTTCTTTAAAACTGTCCATGCAAATTTAAAAAATACCATCTCTTGGAGATGGTCACGCATTACTTTCGACCTTTACTTTTGGCAAGTCTACCGGTTTCTATCATTTTAACAATTTAGCCTAAAGTGTTATTATAACAAGTTAATTTACATTAATAATTATTTTTCTTTGTTTGGCTCTAGGTATTTTTATATGCACAATTTTATTACGTCTTGGACATGCTGGTGTGACGTAATATTTTTATTTTAATCATGACATCAACAATATCTAATTATTGTCAGAAGTGAGGATTATTCAAGTTAAGTGTCGAAGTCAAGTTATTTTAGGCGAGTAGGCAACAAATTCCCTTCGCTATCATGGTATCTTGCCGGTATAAAGGAGTCTCAAATTTTATCTTTAGCTCCATAAAGAACCTCATTGTTTATTTTGTCATAAAGATTTTATCCTCTAAGGATCCTGTGTGTCATTGTGGATCAGCAGTAGCGACCTGACTTCCTAATATTTTCGCACGAAGTACCTCGTGAAATTCAACCGTACCTTCAAAATATATAAAAAATTCGGAATTACCTATTAATTTACTATTATAGTGTAAATAAATTAACATCGGTTAGAGATCACAAGAAATAGGGACATATTTCTTTAATTTCAATAAAGTTTATTATCTATAGTCGTTAATTTATATATGTACCTACTTAATTACATTTAATGAACTTTAAATGCAATAAATTAGTAACAATTTAAAAACAAAATAGCCTATTAAATAGAATTAGCTAATTGATTGAATTCAACCTACGCAAATTAATTATATAAAAAAAAGTTAAAGCTATTTCATACATAAAAATTTGAAAACTTTCAATTTTTAATTAGAAAATAAAGGATGTCTGGAAAGCATATTTCACCATCAGCAATTAATGTAAGCTAATTCTTTCTTAAAAAATTAATTCTTTTGTATGTATCATTTTATTTCCCATATACCAGTAGGATAATACAAATGTGGGCTAAACACAGCGCTGTGAAAAAACGTTTTTGGTTGCTTTGAACTACCGTTCCGAGTTTAACGACTTACAATAAAAAGACACTTTATTAACGCCAGTAGATCCAACAGTTGTAAAAGGATAAAACTTATTAATAAAATAAATTTCTTTACAGACGCAAACAAGACACCTTAAGTGAAATAAAGTTGTTTTTCGACTTAAACAATACTCGCGTATTATGTTAATTTCAAAATTAAGAGTTTATCTTGAAACTGAGGTGCCCTACATTTTCACTGTGGAAATGCATTATTACCCATTTTAATTTTTCATTCAATTTCATTATTCGTCCACGAAGATTTTGTTTTCTATTTATTTCCAAAATGTAATACCCAAGATTAATTTTATATTTAAAATTTTTCACTATTATTCTTAATCGAAAATATCCGTTACAAACTTTTGTTAAAATTGAAAGGAAAGATGTTAAAATTCAATACCTAGTTTATACAAGCGTTTTTTTCTCTAACTAAATCGTATACAAAACTATAAGCTCTGTGTAAACATAAAGAATCAGAAACCAGTTGCAAATGGATACATAACACTTGATTAATCAGATATGAAGCTCTGTAGAAGTATAATCTGTAGTTAGTCGATATCTTTCCATGTATACCAGCAACAGGAAGTTGACAGTAATGCTCTAGGCATATTCAGCCCAGTTTTGTACTTCAAAACCTCATGAGCTTATCAATATCTTGTCGTAAACATTTATGTATTTATTAGAACTGTGAACATGCAACCTACATCTTTATTGGGGTTATCGCTATTTACGAGGATTGTTCAAATTCAAAGCACACTTTTGAATTTATGGCTTCGTTAAGTAAAAGTAAGAAAATGAAATATTTTCTTGTAGTGAAACGATCTAGTAGCTCTGTGTTATGTTTCTTTTGTTTATGCTAGGTGTAGTCACTATCAAAACGTTTGCATAACGATACTTATGTTTATCTTACGTACAGAGTTAGCATTAAAATTTTAGTTCATAACAACTTGAAACGGACTGAAATTTATTCAAGGTCGAAAGTACAGTTTGAGGGTAGTGTTATGTCAAAACGTCAAGTCTATTAATGGCTTTTCAAGGAAGACCACATTCTAGTACAAAATATTTTCTGTCTGTCATTCAGAAGGGATCAAAATGAACTAATCAGATTATGAAAATAAATTGCTGTACTTTTGTTAATATCAAAATAGATGAAGCAAGTGTGGAAGATGTCGAAACAATAAGTCTTAAAGAGCTGAACAATGGGAAAGTATGTGCTTATTCGGTTCCCCGTCTGCTGTCTGCAGAGCGTGGAAAGACCAAAGTTTCACAACTTCATATAATTTGATGAATCTCAAAAGATCAATTATGCAGTGTAGATATAAAAATACACGTCCACCAACAAAAGTAAAGATAAAATAATTAGTTTTTAATTATTTTAATCTTTATAACCGTATAATAAAGACACTGTTAGACCCTCGAAATTAATATGTATAATTACAAAGTTCTAACATTTAGAAAATTAAAATAAATTAACGTTTATTTCAAATTTCTAAAAATAT
>JAHWXV010703376.1:0-11491 GCA_024586415.1 Phrixothrix hirtus | reverse complement strand
AACAGTAAATGGAAAATTCTAGAATCATCTAGAATGTTTTCTTTATAATAAAATAGGTGATGTAATCGCAATGACTCATTGCGGTAACCGATACCTGTCAGTTAGTTAGGACAGCAATGAGTCATAGCATTACAAATTATTACATCATTATTATGAGTAATATTTCAGGATCTTCTATTTCTATTGTTCTAAAATTTATCTGTCCTATATAAACAGCAGATTAAATTCTCTTAGCTTAGTTTTTGTTAGAATCTTGCACTGTTCAGTACTGATATAAATATAAATTTACATAAATAGAATTATAAATGTTTGCTGCTAGTGAATTGTGAAATAAATATTTAAATAAATTAGTATATATAGATACTTGCAATTTTAGTGAATATGAATAAACATTTTAAAATAATTCACTAGTTTCGTTACAATAATATAATATAATGTAATATAATATAAGAATGGCTTTCGTGACAGTATTACATTGAAGCCGATTGTTAAAGGCCCTTCAATTTCCCTTACTCAGAAAATAATCCACATATGTATTTATTTAAACAATTAGGTGAAGTTAGATCTGTTTTTTATTATTTGTAAAGATTATTATGTACATTGGTTAATGCATCGCCTATCGAATCTAAGTTCATTTCATCTCTATGCGGTGCTTCTTGGGGTTTCGAATCTCGTTATTTAACCTATCTAAACATAATATAGAAGTAATTAGCTGAAGTGCAACTTTAATTAAATTTTCTGTACCAAATTAAATTATAATTTAAGAAATAAATTACCACAATTTAGTTGCGAAGTTACTAATTATATTTTATTTTATTAATTTTATGAATTAATGTGTTGTGTTTAATTAAAGTTGACAACTAAAATGCAAATTCTACCCTCAATCAAAACAATGCTTTAATTAGGTTAGGTTTTCGTGCAATTTTTGTATTAACAACGTATTTAATAATGTATTTTACTGAATACGTTTAAGCTAACGTTAATTTATAAAATTTGCTGTTATTACTATCAGATAAATTGTTCAAATATTAATTTTCTTTTTTATTTTAAATTTTAAGATTTAAATGTTCTTAAAATTTCTCTATTTACCTATTTTATGTTATATCCCACCTATCTTCGAAACTTGCTGTTACAAATAATGAGAGCAATAAAATTAAACCATATTGTATTTATTCTAAAAATAAACATAAAAATTATATATTTAAATACAAGAATTTGTTCTGTAACTTAATCTTTTTAGAATTTCAAAACGAATCAAAAATGGAACTTTTCAATTACTTTAATATCTTTTTAAAATAAAGGCCATGGCTGTTTAACTTAGCTCCAATTGCTTCCCTAAACGTTCATTATAATTTATGACCTATACAAGGAATTTTCTGTTAATCCAGTAGGGCTCAATACTTCAACAATAAAGGTTTATAAATCGGCTAAACTTATGATATCACTAAACAGAGCAATATACAGGTCCAATTCAAATCACAGCACGACGTCAAGATGTGTACATAGAGCTTAATATGGGACAGCAGCGTACAGCGATAAAACTAAGAAATCATCTACGTAATAAGCGACCACTAAAATCAGTTACAGTAGCCAGAAAAAACAAAGAGAAAAGAATCCACTTTAGAATGGAGCATCTCGAATATGACGAAAATTAGTGAACTAATGCTCTATTCAGTAATGAACCTCGATTTGGATTATATCCAGATTCTAAAGGAAATCTCATGAGGAGGCAAAAGGAACCGGGACGTTTCTTACAAAATGTGCCGAAGATGCATAAATGTCAGAGAGGTATAATCAAGATGTAGGCAGGCATTGGTATCGACACTAGGACAGATAATTTTTTGACTGGAATTCACTACCGTGTTTTAATTATAGAAGATTCCTTTAACCAGCAACACTGAGCCCAGCTACATTTTCCAAAGTGATAAAAATTTATATAAAACACTCTAGATGATATAGGGATCACGATTATAGATTCTAAATCTAACTAGTGAGGTCTTTGCAGGTCAAATAGCACATGTATCGTATATGTTAAACAGGCCAATTTTGAAAGGGGTAAGTCATGCAGAAACCCGCAGAAGCCATTTCAGCGTCTTAATTTCTGATCTAATATTGAGTATACCTAGACACTGCAGAGCTGTCCTAAGTATCCAAGGAAAGCATTCTTAATATTAATTTTTTACACTTAAAAATTTGGGTTTTGTTACTAATTATTATTTTCTGTCCTCTGGTCTGTTATTACCACAACTATTACTATTTTTTGAATAGATACTGTAAACTTCATTAATTTACTTAGTAATCCTTAAAGAAGTCAAAATACATTTTAAAAGTTTAAATAAAAATCTAAGTAACCTAGTCATTTAGATTATTTGAGCAGTGTATAATCCACAAATAAAATAAAAATTACGTTACAAAAAGAAAGAATGTATTATTATTTGCAAAAAACATGCTCTTTGACAAAGTGCATGCATAATAAAAGAATCATTATGTCAATTATGATAAAAAGACAATATAAATACTTTCATTATATTAAATAATACAAACTGAAGTGAATTTTCTTTTTAATAATACTTTAAGCACGCCTGAAGTTGAAACTAATTTATTACAACTATTATGAACCGTTTACTGTTATCACGCGACATTCAATTATGAGTCCTTTTATTTACGTCGTTATAGGTAATATAGAAAGTGTAACAATTAGCAACTATTTAATATACCAGCATGTAGGTTTCACGATTGTAAAACTAAACCGATTGGTAAACATGTTTTCTTGTAATACTAATGGTATCTAATTTAATATTCAATTACTTTATAACGCGCTTTTTAAAACTGAAAGTTAGTATACATTTTAGGTTAATGATAGAAATAAATTTACTATAATTTAACGACAATTATCTTAATTATCTCTATGTAGTATAAATTGTGGTAATTTTCAAAAAAATGCAACAAACGCACATCAAACTTATGGTCACAGCCGATTGTATTATAAATCCAAAGAAATTATCAGTTTTGATAATTTTTATTAATCTCTCAATTTTAATATAAACCTTAGAAGACTACGGTTAACGTCTATTTTATTTTTCATCGGGTAACGGATTGTCAATTTTAAGATTTAATCAATGTTGAAGCTAAATACTGCAGATATTTGTAGATAATTTTAAATAACACTAAATTTTTTTATTTATCAAATAATATGTAACATGATTAGTAAATGAGTTAACTGACAGTTAATTGGGTAAACCATTAAGCAAGCTTTTAACAATTGTCTTTGTATTAATATTTTTGCGAAACTTACTGTTAATATGGTTTACGAATTAAATCATATAATTTATAATAGGTAAAATTGAATTATAAAATTTCTTATTCGTCCGTTTTTTTCTTTAAGTAGTGTGGTTGTACGGTTTAAGTAAAAAACTGTTCAATTAAAAAACAACCTATATAAATAGGAAACGTAACATTTCAAAACCAAGTAAAATTGAAATAGAAAAAATAAACACAGCGTGTTACAGAATAGCGTGTACTTTATTCAGGTGGGTCGCTCTTAAATGCTGTCTTGACCGAAGAAAAATATTTAAAAGAATTTAACGATGATTAATAAATTATAATAAAATAAATATTAATTTTAAAATAAAGCGCATACTGTTAAAATATAATAATGGCTTAAACTACTGTTTACTTTATAAACATACATTCCCTTAACGAATAATTTATGAAATTCGAGTCATTTTAGATTTAATTACCTCTTTGTTACACAGTCAAAGAGAAAAATTTACGAACCAGTTCCAAATACAATTCCTTTGAAGAGGTTGCGTTAAAAGTTAGTTGCTCCCATACTCGGCTATAATTTAGTAGCAAAAAATAGTTAAATGTAGATTAATCATCGGTAGCTAAATTCCTAATCAGTTCTATATCGTACAATAAAAATTGCCCTTTAACATAATGTGTGTTTTAAAACAAGTAATATTTCACTGCAATAGAACACAACACACAATAATAATCCCTCATAAAGCACCTTGTTTTAAAATTGTATCAATGCTAGAATATTCTCACAATCCTATATGTAGGTTACGCGTTTAAAACACGTCACATATCTAATTTTTAAATCCAAAGAACCACAAAAGCTGTCGTAAACCACGTTTTTGATGATTTAACTCTTGCTGTTTTCAAAATTGTTGTAGACATTCTCCTGATTCTTGTTTTAAGTAAAAGTAGACACTCTAGTACTCCCTATAGTACTAAACCTATTTAAACGAATGTAAATAACTCTTTATGAACTATCCTTACAATAAAAATAAGCATTTAAGGCAAGGTAGTTGTTGATATTTTAAAGAATTTACTCGTACATCTGCGAGACAATTTGAAGACAAGGCCCAGAAAAGTTTTTAAGAAATGTAGGAAAACCACGACCTCATTAAATTACCAAAATTATTTTTTCCCGAACGAGTAAAATACTAAGGCATATGTGATTTGCAATCCATATTGATACTTACTCTACGCTCCGGCGTGACAAAATTTTATTAATTTGTGGGTGTCAGTGTGATGGAAGTTACTTTCCAATATATAAATTGTTTCAGGATTCATCATCCAATAATAAGAGCAATAGTACGGTTTTTTATTTTTTAGGTTTTTCAACGTATATTTGAAACGGATTTAACTATTCAAATGAAATTTGGATTGAGAAGTACACTTAAAACAGTACATATTATAACACTGACATCAAGTGTACATCTTGACGAGAAGCTTACATAAGGGCTGCTCATAAAATGGTTTTGTTAAAAATATATACACCATATTGATTTTTTAGTGTTTTATAGAACCATTACATAGACAATTCAATGCATATTAAGAACTACCTCTTGAAATATTTTAGATATCAGCTTCATTTAGGAGACAAAGTCAAAAAAGTTTAGGTGCAGATTTTCAAAAATAAAAGAATTAGAATTACCGACCTTATAGCAGTGTATCTACTATCTACACAAACAAATAATGTTAATTAAGATAGAGTTAAAACTGAATACTTTTAAAGATTCAACATTGGAAGTTTTTCAAATAGTACATGTTAGTGTTAGAAACTATCAATTTTAGAAACTTTCTTAAATAACAAATTTTTGTTTACCTAGACAAGGTCTACAATTTCATAAGGTCCATAATCCTGATTTTTGCCATTTCCTAAAATTCCAAGGTATACGTACACTTTTTTACTTTCAAATACATGACTTCGAGAACGGAGCACAATATTAATTTTAAATAAGAGTACTTTTCTTACATAAAAAGATTTAAGTAATTTCACGTTTACTTCAAATTTAATAAACTGTTATAGAGCCAAAAAATAACCTAAATAATGTAACCCCTCCCCACGTCAAAGAAACTTGTTGACATATATGGAATAGATATACTGCTAATAGTAAAGCTCGACTTAACCAAATTTTGTACCAAATATTTGGAGAATAACCGATTTTCTTGCGAAGCTTTAACACCCTGGTTCTTGAAACCAAAGTATTTTCCGCCCATGTTAATAGGAACATGATTCATAGTTTTTAAAGCACCATAGATATGTATAATTTTCATAGTACATCTAACAAGATGATGTTTCACCAAGATTTTGATTACTTTGAGATATGTTGTAGACACCCGTATTTACTTTTATCGACGGTAATTAAGTTTTTGGGATAAAACACTAAATTTAGACCTGTAATGGTTCATATTGACAGTTTCATTTAGTGTCAGTAATCCGATTCTAATGAAACAAACTTCATAATATTCGACTCTCATAACTTATTTTGAGGGTGAGAGCTAGAAAAATTAAAACTGAGAAATGTCTTTAATAAAATGTAATTTTTTTGAAAGAAAAATATATACTGTAAAGAAACCGAAAATAAAATTTAAGGGCTTTTGCGCATTCATGAGGAATGATTTCAAATGAGGTTTAAACCTTCTTACTTTATTAGGTCTGTAAAATGTATTTAACTAAGTCGTTTTATAAATATTGTTAATTTCAGCATAAAAACTTGCGCAGTGAGGGTAAAGGTTGGTTACATTTATAACAATTTATAATGGGAATAAGCAACTGTCTTTATACAAAATGTTAAAAATGGGCAACAAACAGTATGAAGTTAAAGCATTTGATAGGGTAGAAAAAAAGGTGTAATAAATATAATATCATAAAGTATATTTTTTAGGTTTATGCCCGTAAAGGAGATGGTCGAAATCCATATTGTAGTATAAAATGTATAGTTGATTTATTTGAATCGAATAAAATCTTCTATGAACATTTCCCTAAAACAGGCGTATGTTTATAAAACTTTGTTCCCTTGTAAATACAATGTGTCCCCATTTTATTAGGATAAACCACCATCACATTATAAAAAGTTAATTAATATTGTTACGTTAGCTCAATGTTATGGAGAGTAATAAATGCACTGTAGGTTGTAAAATGAAACATAAACTTTATTAAATGAAAATACATGTGCGAAACGTGTATCATTTCACACCACCATTTTGTTACATATATGTTTTATATTATTAACGTGCGCATGATTATATATTCTGCAATGTTCGGAGTTACTTAAGCTGCCATAGACATGCGTAATTTACTCTAATTTAAATTTTAAAGAACACACAAAATACAAATTAAATTATGTCACTTAACATGCCCCCCTCCACCCATGTTGAAATCTGGGCCTTTCAACAAAAGAACCCTTTATTGGTTATTAATGTCCTTATGCTCGTAACCTAATTCAGTACTTACACTAACATATGTCGGTAACGGATAGAAGCGCGGAAACGTCCGTTTCACAACACCATTTCGCGTTTTCACAGTTGCAACTCTAGCCTGCCCATCTGGGCCCAAATGTACCTTTTTAATTCTTCCGAAGTGCCACTGCATACTAGGGGTGTTGTTTTTCTTGATAAGGACAAGAGGCCCTGGTTATAATTCACCGGAATTGGCTTTCTATTTGACCCGCACTTGCAGCTGGGAATTATACTCTTTGGACGAACGGGACCAGAAAGTTGGATTGTTGGATTCGCTGATACGTATCCAGTTCTCCTATGGGTAAATCGTCGACCCTTGGATCAGGTAAGTTGCTGATAGGTCGCCCAATTAAGAAGTGAGCTGAGGTTAAGGCTTGGAAGTCGGATGATAAAGGAGTGAGTGGGCGGGAATTGAGCATACCCTCTATTTGAATTAATAATGTATAGAAATCTTCGTACATTAGCAAAGTATTTGCCATTATTCGCTTCAAATGGAATTTTGTACTTTTCACCCCCGCCCCCCATATCCCTACGAAGTGTGGAAATGGAGACAGTATGAAATACCATATGATGTGTTCACTTGTAAATGTATTGATTATTACTTCTTGGTCACGTAATAAGAGGTTGCCTAGTTCATCTAGCTCCGAGTTTGCCCCAATAAAATGTTTCCCATTATCGGAGAAAACACGCAAAGGTTTGCCTCGTCGCGTGGTGAATCGTCTAAATACCGCAATAAATACTTGCGTTGTAAGATTTGTTGCCAATTCAAGATGAATTTCACGCGTAGTGCTTTTATACCTCGACCTTGAGAGGCCTTGATTCTGAATGGATCGGCGTAGTCGATGCCGACCATATCAAAGGGAAACGTAGGTGTTAGTCTATGTTTAGGTAGTATTCCCATGATAGAATGAATGCCGTTTGGGTTAGCTCTAAAACATTTGATGCAGCTTCGAACTACTTGCCTTGCTAAATTCCTACCTGAAATAACCCAAATGCTCTCCCTAGTTGATGATAGCAAAAGTTGAGGATCAGCATGCAGAAGTCTCATATGTTCACGAGCAAAGAACAATCTGGCTAAATGATGTTTTGCGTTTAGAATTATAGGATACATTTTATCATAGTTGAAAATAGACAAATGTAGTCGCCCTCCGACTCTTAGAATGCCACGTTCATCAAGAAAGATATTTAGATTTAAAAGTAGGTTTGAAACTCCCTTTGAACTTTTCATTGCCTCAATATCTGAATGAAATGATTGTTGTTGTGCCAACCTTACAAGAAAGAAGAATGATGTTTGTAGTTCACTGACTGTTAATGATTGAATAAGTTTTACCTTTGAGTTTTTACAATTAGCTATAAATCTGCAAATTAGAGCAACTACCTCCCGCAACCTTATGAGTGAAGAGTATTTCGTAATCAGGTCCCACTTTTGCAGACCTTCTCTCGTATTGATAACAGCACCATAGCGCATAATTCAAGCCTTGATATGGAAAGTGATTTAACTGGTGCTACTCAGGTTTTGTAAACCAATAGCCTCACTATTACTTGACCTTCTCCGTTCACACTGCGCAAATAAACACACGCACCATACGTCTCTTGTGATGCATCAGCAAACCCATGGATTGGATATTCACTGACATTTGCATACGACTTGACGAGGAATATCTAAATTAGTGATCTCCACTAATTATTTCTTGTATTGTACCCATTTACATTAGATATCCAGTGGTAGCTTGTCATCCCAAGCTAATTTGTGCAGCCATATTGTTGTAGAGTGACCTTTGCAATAATGATAACCGCACCTAGAATTCCCAGTAGATCAAAAATCCTAGCAATATCTGACAGAATTCCCCTTTTGGTAATGTTCGTTGACTTGAAAACATTACTGATATTGAATTTTAGTGAATCATGAGAGCATTCGCAATAGAATCCTAAAGTTTTTGTCGAAGTATGTTAGCCAAAATGTAATTGTGAGTATGACGATTCTGGTTGTAGTTGCTTTAGCACCTGCACGCTATTTGAATTTAACTTGTGAAGAATAAAACCTCCTTGCTTGAGAATAGATAAAACATTTTGAAAAATTTGAATTACTTCTTCAGCTTCACTTCCTGTCAACATGTTAACGACGAAGAAGTTGTTGTTGATTATCTCTGATGCTTTTGGGCAAACATTGTGGTTTTCACACGCCAATTGCTTTAGACACCGTATGGCTGGGAAAGGTGCCGATTTCATTCCGTAAGTCACAGTATTTATTTGAAGATCTTTATCTGGATGTTTCCCCCAAACTATTCGTTGTAGGGATCGTTGATCCGTCTATCTGTCTATACGTTTTACTGATATCCGCGGCTATGGCCACATTATGCTACCTAAACCGAATCACCATATCAAGTAATTCGTTTTGTATGATAGGACCTGCTAATTTCAATTGATTAAATGACCAACCTGAATCAGATACAAATGAACCATTGAAGACACACCTCAATCGAGTGGTTAGGCTATTTTCATTTATTACCCTATGATGCGGAAGGAAATATTCAATTTCTGAAGTATTGCCTATTACCTATGACATATGTCCTAACGCTTCGTATTCTGCCAAAAACTTCTTATACATTTTGCAGTACTCGTGATTTTTCTGTAGTCGTTGTTCTAACTTAAGGAATTGTTTTACTATCCTTTGTTTGCTATCTCCTAACCTAATAACTGATTCCTTTAGCGGAATTTGAACAATGATTCTTCCATTCCCATCTCTTCGAGTTGTTTTAATAAACCTGTCCTTACATAATTGATTATCTGCAGATAACGGAGCATTTTCTGATTCGAGTTCTTCAAGTTGCCAAAATTATGTTAACTGTTCTTCAATTGTTTGATCAATACTAAGGTAACATTGATATGTAAGGGGATGAACTTGGAATTTGGACTATTACTGAAGCAATCCAACCTAACTTTGAATTTTGAAATATAGCTAACTCAGGTCTAACCTTTATCAGTCCTGGTCTCATTATTTCCCAAAAGAGACCTGAGACTATCAGCGGATCAATTGATCCTGGTGTGTAAAACTTAGGATGTGCTAAACTTATGTTAGGTAATTTATATCCCCGAATAATTATTTTTTGCTGAGAAAATCATTGCTAATCTTACTAATGACGAAGCAACATATTTTCTGTTTGAATGAAGTCATATTGCTTATGTTCGCATTTACATTGCCTATTCCTGAAATAGTCAAACTCGTTTTTTCCCTTGACAACCTAACTGCTTGAAGGTTTTTAACGAAATGAAATTGACTGCCGTTATTTAAAAGAGCTCTGAATGTATAGAATTTCCCTACTGCATCTGTAATTCTAACAATTGCTGTGGATAGCAAATCAAACCCTTTGTGATTTGTACACATACTTGTGAGCGCCATTTCAGTTTGATCTGAACCTGTTATCGTATCTTTTGATTTTTCCGGCTCCTGTGTGTTAATATGTAACAATGTGTTATGCTTGACCTTACATTTTGTGCATGTTCCGCTTTTACAATTATTTGTGAAATGCCCTGACCGTCAATAATTGAAACACAATTTTAAAGATTTAACCTTGTCTCTCCTATTCTGGACAGATAACTCTAAAAACTTTCCACATTTGAAAACCTTATGTGCACCCTTGCACATTTGACACGGTGCGTTTGTAGAAATCAAAACCCTTGAAGTTTGTTTTACCTTGAACGACTTTGACCCTGAACTTTTGACCTCAAGATCTGCTGTTTTGCAAAAAGAATTTGAATTCCTCAAAATAAGGTACAACATTTTTTACTTTTGTTTCTTTCCGCTCTTTTAGCGTGGCCTTATCTAATTTTGAACATATCAAATAAATTATAAGCGTATCCCACACATATATTGGTTCAACCAAATTATTTAATGAACGCAAATGTTTTACAACCGTGTCCAACATTTGGCGTAATTCCCGTGATGACTCATTATTAATGTTATTTAAACTAAACAATGATTTCCATGATTGTGAATAAGTAAACGTTTATCATCATACCTCTCACAGAGTAACTCCCACGCTACCTTATAATTTTCTTGTGAAAACTGCAACAATAAAATTACCCGTGACGCCTCATCCTGCGGCGAAGCCCTTAAATAATGAAACTTTTGTATTTGATTGATTGAATCTTTCGTATGTATCAACGATTCAAACGTATCTTTAAATTTCCGCCAAAATTCGTACCGTCCGCTAAATTTTGGGATTTCTATTTGCGATAACTTAATTGCTCGATTATTGTTTCCTAAATCTACTGAATCTTTTGACCTACGACCACTTCAAGCATTTGATTCCGTCTCATTATTTAACCCTGCATGAAATGTGTTTATATGTAATTTACAAATTTTTATTAATTCAAAATAGCTATCTTGAAAAAATTCCCTTTCTGCCATTTCAAAATCTAAATTATTATTTAACATTTCTATTTATAACTGAATTTCTTCAAATTCCTCTAATAAACTTTGAGCTTTATTTAATCTTTCCTCTAATTCCGTTATAATCTCTAAATCTAATTGTAGTAAAATATTTTTTATATTATCATTTAATTTGAAAACATATTGTAACTAAACTAGGTAATTGTTTTTATAATGTTTATTTTATATTCACTTAATTCTACACCTATTTATAAGTAACTATGTACACTAATTTATTTTAAATATTTAGTTATTTATTTTAATAATAATGCACCAGCAGCAAACATTTATTTATAATTCTATTTA
>JAHWXV010703343.1:0-14499 GCA_024586415.1 Phrixothrix hirtus | reverse complement strand
ACTTATTTGACAGGAAACATAATTGCTCTGATTCTATCCAACTTGAATACTAAATTTTTGTCCCAATTTTTCAAATTTTAATTTACTTTATTTCAGAAAAGCCCTAGTCTAATTTAAGGATGGAGGAGTTATGTATCCTAACACGACTACATTTCAATGATAAGAAATGCCTGCTAAATGTGCAAGTTTAGATTATAAATTCTCTTGCAATATAATTTAACTTTAAGTACATGTTCTGATGTTGAATGTAATTGTTTTACAGAAACTAATAAACTTGTGACTTCCGGTACTTTTAGTTTTTAAAAACTCTTTTCTCCGATAAGAAAAGTTAATTACCGTGAACTTTTTTAAATTTAGAAAAAGTTTGAAATATGTATTTAAATAACGTTTAGCAAATAGATATTTATAAGTCCTCACAAACACTGCAAAATTTGTTTACATTTTACGCAAGGCCAATGTACTAAAATTTTTAAATTTTTTAGGTGCATTTCTCGAATGCCATTATAAAGGCGATAAATTATGAAACACCGTTCCACCTTTTTAAATAATCCTGCAAAAGCTTGAAATATATATTTAAAAGACATGTAACAAATATTATAGCTTGATTTTTAACCTCCAATTTTATGTTTCCCTTTATCATGTTCATTTTGGTTTTACTTAACTAAACTAGTTTTAAACATCTAATAAAGAATCTACTTGAAACAAACCCGAAGTTGACCGGCTTGCGTATAATTAAACTAACATTTGGTAGCTGTTTAATTTTTAGAATTTGAATAAATTAACTAGCCCACGCCTAGATTACAACTTTTCTTTGAATTGAGAATATGCTTTATAGGTATTTATTTATTAAAAGAAAATTATTCAATATTGTCATCAATGAGGATTAGGTTATACGCATCCCTAAATTATGCTTTCGACATCATTTTTGCGGGAATAATAAGCTCGCATAACCTTTATCGTTTTTCATGCAGAAAACGGTTTTCTTACCATGTTAAAATTGAATTTATTCAATATTATTTAACATCCGGCAAAGAATCTAGCCCAAAACAGAGGTTTGAAAGTTTACCGAATTTTGGAAGAAAGCAAATTGACCCACACGATTAACTTTGGGAAGAATTGATAAACAAAAACACTCATTTGCCATAAATGGATACCTTGTAACTAACATTTCAACATTTGCATCTTTTGGTATTTTTAGAATATTTACTGTCAAATGATAAAATTTTGATACTGAAAAAAATGTATTAATTAAAATATACCCTCCTTTGAAATTAGAAAGATACACAAGTGCACACGCACACGCACACCCACCCACCCGCGCGCACACACACACACAGAGAGAGACAGAAAGAGACCAATTTTCAAAAACTTGATTTTCGTACATGGGGGGCCCGAAAACGTCTATTTCCACTAAAATTTCAGTATCGAAAATTTTGGTCGAAAACAATACTTTCTCTTTTACCTATATTTCATATAGAGGAATACAAGTAAAAATTATGAAACAATATTAGCAATAAGTAATATTTAGAATATTGAGTTAGTAAACACATGCCAATAATAGATCTAGGCATTTGCATTAATTAATAATGAAAATTAAACAAAATAGATATTTGAGGTTAACTATCAAGTTTTTATAAAATAAGTATGTTACATTAATTTATGTATATGCCAACATATAAATGATAAATGTAAATAATTAATATAATAAGAACAGTTGAACAATTGTGTGCAAAAAGGCTCGTTTGTTCAAGTGAAATAAGTGAATTTTCAAGTGCGGTTTACGAGTTTCTTCAAAATTAATATCATACTGGTAACTATGAAAATGTGAAGAACATTTTAGTGATATTTTCCAGCCGTTTAGTTAAAATTTTTAATATTTTATAAAACTATAAATTTTAAATTAGTTCAGGCATAAATCATCTTTTTTTCAACCCTAAAATATGCAGAGATATTTCTAGGCAGCAACAGAATAATATTTGAAGCATGATACCAGTAAAACAGAAATTAAATCTTGAATTACCTAAATGTTCCCAAAATAAATAATTTTCTTAGTGCAAATATTTGAAAGACAGCGTTTTATCCAGCAATTTTAATTAAAATCTTAGCTAAGGCAGTACAATTTCGGCTTCTGAATGAGCAGGTTGTTATTCATTTAAATCGAATACTATTGTTGATAATATTACAATAATTAATATTAATCTTTTGTTTCCACATAATTACCTAATTTTATGAATTTGGCCTAAATAATTAGATGTGTAACTGACTAAAGTTCAATCAAGGTTACAATATTTTTTAAATATTTTACAATACTAATTCTAACGAAATAATTTAATTGACCTACAATAAAAACTTGAATAATCAAATTAATTTAAAAAATTTTAAATTTAATTTGAATATGAATGAATTGAATCCATCCTAGTTGTCATGGGTTTATTATTTAAATGCCAAATAACAAAAAAAAACAGAAGTCTGCCCACAATAGTTTATTGGATGTAATACGAATTTGAGTGTTGAAGAATTGAATAATTAATGGAACGATTGATTAGATCTACACAATTATTCGATTGAATATTCAATCTTCAACTCTCAAATTCCTATTACATTCAATAAAATACTGTGGATAGACGCCTGTTAATTTTATTATTTGGTATTTGAATACGAATATTTTAAAGGATTTATTAATTTCGATTTACTTAAATAAATATAGTGGTAAATATTTCTCCTATATTACATGCGTAATTTGAGTTGTAAATAAATAAAATTGCAGTATAAGTGAAAATCTCTACAAATGTAATCTTAATAAATGATTATTTGCATGGTAGTTGCCACAAAAATCGCATGACCTAACAAAATTGTAGATAAGCGAACAAAACCTTGCCTTTTCAAATAGAGCGCTAAAGCCACCCGTGTGTCGTGATGTCACCCTTGCTTGCGATCATCAACACGAGATACACCCGACGCGCTATTCGAAGATGTAAGTCTTCTTCTTAAGCATATAAGAAGTGCGGTTATATTATAATATAAAATGTCAGCACCATCTATGAGTTCAGAATTGATATAAATATAAAAATGGTAAATATTTCTCCTGTGCAACGCGCGTAATTTGTATTTTAAAGAAATAAAATTACGGCACAAGTGAAAAGCTCTACAAATGTAATCTTAACAAATCATCACCATTTTTATATTTATATCAACTTCTATACTCACACTCATTCTCTGCCATTTTATATCATAATATAACCGCACTTTTTATGCGTTTAAAAGAAAAACTTGCATCTTAGAATAACGTGCCCGATACATCTCGTGCTGATAAGCCCAAATAAGGGTAAAATCGTGATACACAATGGGCTTCGAACCGCTATTTGAAAATGCAAGTTTTTATTCGCTTTCCTACAACTTTCTTAGGTTTTGCATTTTTGTGACGACTAGCCTTGTAAATGTTCATTTATTAAGATTACATTTGTAGACTTTCTTATTTGTACTGTAATTTTATTTACTTAAAATTCAAATTACGCGCTTTGTATATTTATATCAATTCGTGTACTCAAAGATGGCTCTAGCATTTTATAACGTGTGAGTTATGATTCAAAAATTCTAAAGTTTACGTTAATACGCGTTTTTAATGGGAGGTTAAATAAAATAGCAATCAAATACTTACTATAGAATAAAAATCCTTTACTTGGTATGGATGTTGGATGGCTCACTCCATCTATTGACTTTTGCAGCATTGATCTAGTTCAAGCTTGAATGCAGCACTATTCATTTGGTTTTGCATTGTTGTCTTTTCGTTGATGAGATTAAACTCTTCACTTTAGTAGTTTTAATGTAAACGAGGTTTAGATAGCTCGTGTCGCAAATTACTCGAGGTAATTTGTATTTGATAGTAATCTTTATTAATTTTGCTTTGATAAAAGTAATTATGTTCTCAATTACTAAAACCTGGACTTAAGCTGTATCCTTGGTTTTAAATTTCTTGGTAGAATAGGTAACATTGGTACAAACTTTAGAAGCTTAAACCGAAATTAAAACACTTCCGAACACTTCACTAATTCAAAAGCACAATTAATAGGTACTCGTGATAATTGACATTAACTACTAGTAATTAGGAATTAAGATCCAAAACTTCATTTTTGTTATTGTAAAATATAATAATACCCTTTTTGCTATTATGGTAACCCCCAACTTGCCTTTGGAATTCAATCACACTATTTATTTTCAAGACGAATTCATGATGCTAACCTTGGCTCGATTAAATACCAAAACTTAATTCCTAAACTTAAGGTATTACTAATGGTGATTAAAATATTTCCTTAAACTAAACTAAACTAAATTAAACAAATTAGGCTATAATCGATAATGATAAGTGTGTTTATCTAGCTAAAGAAGTTATGAACCTTCTATTTGGAGCCATCAGGTTATACTAGCGTTACGGCATTTTTAGCGACTTACGACTTACATTTTTAACACATTATTTCTGTCTCACAGAAATTCCGATCAATAGCTAATTCCTGTTTATCCACAAACCGCAAGTCTGAATTTCAAACCTTTTGTTAATTTACTGCAAATTGCGTATTCAACAATGCACTGTAATAGGGTGTAAGAGTTCCATTGTTAAAAGGAAATTTTCTGGTGCTACTATACTATTATTATTTCTCTGGTTACAGTGTATTACTTTTTAAATGGTTTTTGCAATATTTTTAATGTAAATATTAGTATAGAGTTATACAATGAAAACTCAACTCACAAGGAAGCACCGACAACAGGCAAATTTTGACAAATTTGAAACTGCACGGATTTTCCAGAAAAGCGGTTCAATGTAAGAACACGAACCTCTCCTTAACAGGCCAATAGTGGATATGTGAGGGCAGAGACGCTTTAAAGAAGTTATCCCCATCTCCTCCTAATCAAAACAACAATTGCGCCATCTTTTAGTGCCCTCAAAATTAATTAAAAATTTGTCTAAGTTTTTTCATTGTCTTCAGTGGCTGTATAGATACTAGCACAATTATGTATAGGTTCAAACAGTCTGATCGCCGACAGAGTTACACTCTATATCCTTCAAATTTAAAATACTTATACTTAATTATACAACAGCAATATCGAATATTCTAAGAAACTTAATATGATATTAATAGAGAAATACAAAGTTAATTTTAGCTTAAGTTATTCTTTTCTTTTTGCGTATTTATGATTGATTTCGATTTTGGCTTGTTTCTTGGAGTACGATTTTGAAAATAATGTAATGAACTACAGAAACTACACTTTAGAAGATTATTAGGTTATTATAACGGTCAACAAGAGTCCGCTAACATTGTTGCGGTCAATTTTCCCTGATATCATTTTTCCATGGATAATATTTCTGGGTGAAATCTCCCGCCAGGCTCATCGCCAACAGATCCACAACTTTCTGTAAAGCAATCTAGATATGAGCGTAAAAGGTGGATTTCAAGGGACATATTTTATCCTAGCTTTTGGTAGCTACTGATAGTTTTCTGCCTTTTCATTGTCTAAAAAATTTAAAGTTAAAATTTTAAAAGAATTCTGTGCAGCTTTGCCATTTCCTTCCACGATTTCTTCAAAATATGAGTCCGTAATTTGGGAGTCAATAAAAATTCCTTCTTTAATTTTTACTTCACTTAATCTAGAAAATTTTGTTTCAAATAGGTAGAAGCATTTTCAGTTTTGTTCATAGCCTTTACAAAATTTCATAAGGCCAAGTTTGATGTGAGTAATATTTTCTACGAATTAACTAAGGGGTAGTTTACATTCTTTTTCACTTGGTAATAGAAAGTCTCTTAGTAGCCATATTCTCCTATTATAAAGTTCAAATCGAGCTCTGCTGTCTCGCTGACAAAGAAATGATTAATATTTGGTATGTCCTTGCTGCATATCAAATAAAATGGCAATAACTTTTTAAATGCGCAGATATGCCATTGATGATTTTTATATTCTATAGACTCAAGCAGTAGCTTCATGTTGTCGTAGGTTTACTTGATATCAACGCATGTCAAATTGGTATGGACGGTAACTGGTTCCCTTTCTAAAGTAAAACAGCTTTGTAACTTAGTTTTAAGAAATCTATGTAAAGCCTACATTCTTGAGAGTTATAGTTGATGTTTAACGCACTAGTCAACCCCTGAACGTTACTGTATGTCATTTTCCATTTTACAAAAGGAGTCTGGTTTTTCAGACGAGTTCAGTAAACAGATATCTTAACACTTGATTGCAATAAATCTAATTAATACGCTTTTTTAATTAATGGAATAATTTTGTGTTTTTGGTACTGAAGTGTCACTTCACCACAAATGCAGTAAAAATTTCCAGACATATTTAGACAAGTATCGGCATTTTCACTTTACGAACTATTCTAACAGCTTGGTATTACCCAAAGGTTGAAAGTCAACTCAATTTAAGTAACTAATGTACTTTCACCCTAAACCTAGCAAGCAAGTATTAACTCCGTAATTTTTCTTAGAACGAGAAATTTACCTTGTTCATTTGGTTATATACGGTATTACTCATTCTTACATGTATTAACAAATCTAGAACCAAAGGGCTTTCTCCGGTCATATTCGTATTTAGCACGACAATATTATTTAAAATGACTATTTTTATATACAGATTGACTATTAACCAGTGTTATTGCTGTAATGAATAGCACATATATAATATATATACAATGTTATCATTTAATAACTATTTCTTTTTATTTCAAATATTTTTTGAATAGGACAAACACAAACCAATATTTACTAAAACTTTGCGGGGAATCTGTTCAACCTGCAGGGGTTACTAGACGTACAATGAATTCAGTGACTACAACTTTTAGCCATACTAATTTGGTACCAACTCTCATCAAACAGTGAAATACACGTCAACCAGTTACTGCCCAAATATCAGTTCAACATTATATTTTAAGGCAGTATAACTCGAAAAGTATTAGTTTTTTAGGCCAAGTATATTAAAACTTTATTTCGTAGATCATCGAGTACTATAACCTCATGCCGTTTGTTACCCGTTTTTAATATCTAGTAAGGAAGTAGGTTACCCACTTCATAAATAGCTATATCTATATGGGACATAATAATACCTACGCTTAACTTTACCTGAATATATTTCACGCTGAAAATAAAAATATTCATGAAAGTAGTCAATTAAGTACAATTTAATACCTTAGGAAGGTTAAAGGGTAAAAATTCTACTTAGAATAATTTCTGATAAAAATCAAAAACACAAACTGTATTTTAGTCTTCTTCACAACATATTTTTCTCAAACAAGTTACATTATTTTAGAGGGTGTATTTGTGTAAAATGTGGCTTGCATTTTAAATGGAAAACCTGTAATAAAGAAACTCAGACCGTTCATGCATGTCATCTGCGATTTATAACATCACAATCCGTCATTCAATGAGGCACATATACTGTACAAAACTATGCATCTTTGGGCGTATTTTGTTATTTACTGTAACTACTGACAGTGTTTAGGTTCGTTTTAATATTCACTGCAATAAATTTTGAAAGTGCTTTCGTGTACATCAACGTCAAATATTGCGTCATCATTTCCTACTTCTTTTACTTGTGAAGTGGAGTAGTTACACTAGGCACGTCATAGATAAATATAGGGCAGATTTAGTAAGATGGCTGCTCCTTTAATACATATTAACGCTTATTGATGCAAAGCATCTGGAATTCTAGACGACTTTACTAGTTGTAACAATAAACAGTTTTCTTGTTCTTTTTCACTATCTGAGAAATCACTTGATACTAGTAAACACTACATTAACTATGATAATAATACAATTTTATGAATGTTATAGCCATTGTAATTATTTTATTTTTAACAAAGATGCAATGTGATTTAGATAAAATGAAATATAGACTAAATAAGATTTTCTTAAAATAACCCCACTATCACAGATAAAATCAAATTATCTATCTTCACGATTCTACCTACATTTTGCTTTAAAATGTCGTTTCGTTATTGGTACCTAATACCTAATCAAGTAATTTCCGAACGACTTTGCAGCTGAATTATTTATGCCATACCTTAAGTTCTTGCAGTAAATAACGAAACATACTCAGTATTGATGTGCAAGTTGCCCATTCTTGCAAGAACGTAATTAGTCATTTTAACAGGGAGCTTATTTTACTTATGTTATTTGAGCTGCGTATTTGGGTACATTCCAGTAAAAGCAATTCCTTAGTAAATTTAGTTTTCTTCGGTATTTCTATTGTTTTATATGTAGTACCCATTCTAATTTATTTATAGCAGCCAATATAAAGATACTCTTTTCAATTACATTTTAGTTTGATATTTCTATAGTAGAAATAATAGTTACTATGTGAACAGCTAAATTGCATAAATGCTACCTATATTTCTCAATCATTGCAAGTAATAATTAGATACTTGTAACTATGCCATTTATAAATAAACCATTGTATAGATTTTTAATTTTATTTAGGTATTACTATTGTAACAAAAATTAGAAACAGTAAATAGAAAATTCTAGAATCATCTAGAATGTTTTCTTTGTAATAAAATAGATGATGTACTCCGCAAATGACTCAATGCAGTAATTTATGTCTGTCAATTCAATTAGGTCAGCAATGTGTCATAGAATTACATCATTATTTTAGGTAATATTCTTGGATGTTCTATTCCAATTGATTCTAGAATATCTTTCCTATATAAGCAGTGAATTGAGTTCTCTTAGAGTAGTTATTGTTAGAATCTTGTATTGTGCATTACTGATATAAATAGAATTATAAATAAATGTTTGCTGCTGGTGCATAGTAAAAATAAATAATTAAATATTTAAAGTAAATTAGTGTATATAATTACTTATAAATAAGTGTAGAATTAAGTGAATTTAAATAAACATTGTAAAACCAATTAGCTAGTTTCGCTACAATATGGTAACAAAAATTAGAAACAATAAATGGAAGATTCTATAATCATCTAGAATGTTTTCTTTATAATAAAATGGGTGATGTAATCGCAATGACTCATTGCGGTAACTGATACCTGTCAATTAGTTAGGTCAGCAATGCATCATAGCATTACAAATAACAAATAATTACATTATTATGAGTAATATTCTGTAATCTTCTATTTCTATTGTTATAGAATTTATCTTTCCTATATAAGCAGCAGATTAAATTCTCTTATCTTAGTTTTTGTTAGAATCTTGTGCTGTAAGTTACTGTATACATAAATGTAAATATAAATAGACATAAATAGAAATAGACGTTTGTTGAAAGTGTATTGTAAAATAAATATGTGTTGTATTAGTGAATATAAATAAACATTGTAAAATTATTAACTAGTTTCGTTACAGTATTATAATTTCAGGATCCCTTTCGTTGACTATTTTATGTCATGAATTGAATTGTGTCACACCTGCAGTGACAAATAATATTATTTTAGTTTTAAGAATTGTCTAACTATTAAATTGATTTATCTAGATGTGTAACCTGTGGGCTAATATTTCATTGTATAGATGTGTGCAGTACATCTTTTGTTTTATTTGAGTAAAGTGTTTTAAATTCTATAAATGATCAACAATAGTGTGTGCCGAAAATAGCAAATTTTAAAGTCATAATATTTACAAAATTAATATTAGTCAAAAGTTAACACGCTCAATATTTGCATTCAATCCACAAAGACGCATTTTTATACCGGGTGGTTTATTTACCGTGCCCTTTCGCTATTGTTAGCTTTGATTGGAGTACGTCTCCAAAAACAGTTTTTCGCCGATCTCAGTTTTTATAAAAGTAAGTAATCTCTCTACAGTGAACAAATAAGTAATTATATACAGGGTGAACTCTCATTTGGTTCTCTTAATTAAAAATATTTGACCATTTGACCATTCTAGCGACTTATGAGGTGATCGACAATACTATTGCACTGATCTAAGACTTCCTCATATACAGGAGAAGCCCTAATAGACAGTGTTTGACGCATATTGTCATTTCTTTTAGCTTAGGCAATTAACTGCATCTACATTACCGTAGAAGTGTCTGCTCCGCTCTAAAGGTAGGTTCCGAACATCGTGACATACCTCTGTATGTAGTTAAATATTAAAAATAGACATATTCCATCTGACGCTTTTACTGTATTCCTTATGTTTAACCGGCGTATCGCCATTTTTATATTTTCAAGCTTTTCAATACTTAACTTAGTTTACAGTTTAGAATACTGGCCCATTGGTTTTATATTAGGCAGTGCTATATAGAAACGTGTAAACTTTCTACAAATAAGAGATTTTTAAAAATTAGTGCAGTAGTTTCGGGGATTTTCGTTTCCATATTAAATAACTTGTATAGGTGCAAAAACTGTTGATAAAAATTATACAGACAAACATATCACACATTTTACTTTATTATGTAAAGGATTATTTCGTTTATTTATGTAAGCAAATACTTATCATGTTATCTAGTGACTGATTGCGGGTATTATAGCTCCGTCCTTTATAAAATAGTGTTATTTTTGTCTAACATCGCAGCTGTTATGTTGCTTATATTTTATTAGAAATTATAATCATTTAATAAGTTATTTAAAATAGAGAAAGGAATTGTTGAAACGGTAAGTAATAATAAAATAATTAATTTTATTAAAACTTTATCAAAAAACATATTTTCAAATATTTCCAATAAATTGGCGCTATTAACAATTCAAATACTTTGAACTAATAGCAAAGTTCCTGCGAAAAGTTTCAGCAAATTCCATTGCATGGGGATACAGCTTTATAGCACAAATAATTAATTAAAATTTTTGTATGCTTGTGTGATTATACTATTGAAGTATCAATTAACAAAACCAAACGAATAAACTATTAAAACATTTGACACAGTATAAAAATTGGCCTTTCTATTTTTTAAAACGCTAATATAGGTGAGAATTTTTCAACGCCGATATTTTTAGACAACGTTCAATGTGTGCGCTTTATATTGATAAACTTTCTGCTCTAAATTTGGTAAATATTATTAAGAAGGAAAGCCGATAGTATAATCCTATTTACGCTAAGAAAAATGCACTGAAAAAGGTTGATCTTTGGATACACCAGTTGTTTTTATAGTAACTGTACATATTTAATATTGCAGTTGCAACCCATTTCTAATACAATGTCAATTTTGAGCGGGCTAACTTCAAGTCGTACGCTATATAAGAAGTTAGGTTAACTAAAAATTTTGGAAACAAAGTTTAATATGTTACGTATTTAATTAACGTATTAAAATGGATTTAAAACTGGACAATATATGTAGAGCATGTTTATCTAAGCAAGATTCTATGCTTTCGTTGTTTGATATATATGAGCATGACCTTACATTAGCAATGATTTTACAATCCTGTATTGATGTTGAGGTATGTAAAATTTGATTATTAACCGATTGTTTACATTTATATATTTTTTGTAGCTTTGTCAAAATGATGGATTACCTTCTCGATTATGCGATAATTGTATTCTGGTTATAACCCAATTTTATAATTTCACTGTAGTTTTTGAAGAATCAAACCAACATTTACAAAATTATCTTAATGAAATTAAACAGAATAGTCACTCTAATAATGAAGTAATCGAATGCTTACCAGAAGAAACAGTTATTGAACATTCCGAAGTTAATGAACATAACTTTCTAAGTGATTTTGTAACAGTGACTATTAATCAAGAAGATATATCAAATTCTGATTCCGGTTGTTTGTTTGAAGATGTAAAAGGGGGTGACAATATAATAACACCAGAACATTTTACAATAAATCAGTGTAATTTTAAAAATGAAATTATTGAACAAGACGAAGTAGATACTAAGGAACAGTTATATGTTGATAACAATGTTTTACCGACCAATGTTTTGGGAAATGTTTCTATAAAAGTAAAAGATGAATATGAAGAAATTGTTAAATATGAATGTACAATGTGCGGAGAAGCACATTTATTTGCTACTGGATTTCAACAACATATGCGATCAAAGCATCACATGGAAGATGTTAATTGTGAAGCTTTTGCTAGCCGAATTCAAATTAAGGTCCATCAGCAACCCGTTAAAAAAAGTAATCCTAAAACTATTGTCACAGAGGAAAAGGAGGTTAAAGCACTTTCAATATGTAAATATTGTAAAAAGCAATTTATCTCTGCTTCTCAACTTCAGTATCATTTAAAACTGCATGAAGGAGTTAAAAATTACATTTGTGAAGTATGTGGTTCAAGTTTCATCAGAAAAACATATCTTGCTGATCATATGGAAGGTCATAGTACAGAAAAAAAACATAAATGCAAATTTTGTGGTAAAGCATTTAAGCGCCGCACTGTTTTAAGAGCACATAAACGGGTACACACACATCCCAATCATTATGTCTGTGAAGAATGCGGTCGAGCTTTCACTAATAGTAGCACTCTAAAAACGCATAAACTTTTAATACATATAAAGGAACGTAATTTTCAATGTGTTATTTGTAATCTTAAATTTCCTCTCAAATCAACCCTCAATAAACATGTAATACGTCATCAAAAACGAGAAAATGGTGAAAAAGGATTTAATTGCTCTCATTGTAGTATGGAATATAAAGATAAGTCAAGTTTGAAAAGACATTTTGAAAACAAACATCAAGGACGTATTCAGTTAATTTCGTGTACGGATTGTCCGAAGAGGTATACAAGTAAAGCTAATTTAATGAAACACAGACGAAAACACCATATTTTTTCGTTGCATTCCGATGTTGCAACTTTTATTTCAGAAACTAAATTTGAGCCATTATAATTTCAGTTCCCAATAAGGGATGTTTACCACTGCACGTTTTTGTAAAAGTATTTTTAAGAGTTAAAAAACTTCAAATTATTTATAATAGGTCTTGTTAAAGTAAGCTTCAAAAATAATATATAATGCTTTCAAAATATTGTCTTGCCCTTTATTTAATTGCGATTACAAATTAAAATAGTAATGTCTAGAGTTTAAACTATTGTTTTGTGAACTCTTTCACAATGCTATGCTTCGGTTAATTTAATTGGCGATGTTGCATCTTCAGGCATATACAGCATTTACAAGTTGCAATGCAAAAATTGACAGGATACGTATCTGAACTATATTTTCTGTAATATTTTGGCTACAAATAATATATTTGTGCAACAGTTAATATTGGCTCGCGGTTCGCTGGGGTCCTATGTGTTTACTTTAGACATGAAAGTTTGCTGGTGTTCTTTTTGCAATATATTTTAAATTGATTTTGACTGCATGAGGCAACAAACTAGACTTTATGCTGTATAATGATTGGGTTTCAGTTTAAAAAAAAGATTGTTAACGGATTTTTAAACATTTTAGAAATATAATATATAAACACACTTTACCACAGAGAGTTTTTTATAAGACAGAAACAGGAATCCCATATACAGGGTGATTTGAAAATAGATTGACAAATTTGGACCATACATTTGGAGTTTGTTTTAAATCAAGAGACAAAAATTTTTTTTAGAAAATTCTTTACTGTTTTAAAAAACGCTGTTCAAAAATACTAAAGAATTGTTTGAGGGTCTCTGCAATAGAGAACCGCCGAATGTGTTGTTTTAAATGAATAAAAGATTAAAACATGCAAAATCGGGGATATTCATTTCATTTATGGCATTGCGTTCATATCCAATTACATGTAATGTTAAATTATCAGGATCTTTTGTTTTATTAAACACTGTTAGAGTCAATGTTTTTCCTTATCAAAGTGTATTACTTTTCATTTTTGTGTGTTTAATTATTGAATTACGTTCAATTTTAAGTTCAACATCGATTTAAATATTTTTTTTTTTATTTATGGAGCCATAGAAACCATTAGTTTATACAGCCTGCATGTGTGATATATTCCAAAAACGAAAAGTGCAGGTAAATGTGCGTACATGTGCACATGCATTTGCCTGCGCATTTATCTGTTTGTGTGTATGTACCTGAGTGTGCTTGCATTTGAGCGGGATATCCCTAAAGCGAAAAGTGCGGATATGCGTTTGCGGGTTTGCGTGTGCCTGCACGCTGGCCTGAGCATGCATATGTGCATATACCTCGAAAATGAAAAGTGCAGGTGTACGTGTGTGCCTGTGCGTGTTTGTGTGCGTGCAGACACATGCGTATGTCTGCACCTGAACGGGATATCTCAAAAACGAAAAACCTTAGTTAAACAAAATATTATATTTGGGTTTGTAACCATCTAGCACTCCTACAATTTAATTTAGATCGAGAAACCTGAAGTACCACTTTACTCTCATTCTTTTTTGTTTCTCATGATTTTCTCAAAATCAGCTACGAGGATATTTTTTAGACTTCTATATTTCTTAGCTATTTATTTTGCCTTCATGTTATATGCTGCATTGCTCTTGGTCTTTTAATAATAATTAATCGTGTAAAAGTACGTGTATAACACCGAAATCACGATTAGAAAAACCGATACAGTTTTACGCGAGTTTCAGTGTTAATGTTATTATTTAAGTTAAGTAGAAAGACAATTTAAAAGACTTTAATAAA
>JAHWXV010703300.1:0-11037 GCA_024586415.1 Phrixothrix hirtus | reverse complement strand
GTGTGCGTGTGCGTGTGCGTGTGCGTGTGCGTGTGCGTGTGCGTGTGCGTGTGCGTGTGCGTGTGCGTGTGCGTGTGCGTGTGCGTGTGCGTGTGTCTGTCTGTGTGTCTGTGTGTCTGTGTGTCTGTGTGTCTGTGTGTCTGTGTGTCTTTGTGTCTGTGTGTTTGTGTGTGTGTATGTGTATGTGTGTGTGTTTGTGTGGTGTGTGTGTGTGTGTGTGTGTGTGTGTGTGTGTGTGCGCGTACGTAGTTATCAAAATATCTCGCAAACCATACGTCGTAGAAAAGTGAAATTTATATGTAAGCTTACTCCCGCCCTAGCACTTTCCTGTAGGAATTTTGTTAAAATCGAATGACCGGAAATGCCACTTTATTCTTGTGATTTTTAGGTTTTTTGCAATGTTTTTGAAAATGGCTATAAGGTTTTTTTTAAACTCGCCACGTTTCTAGCACCTGTAATTCTATATTACATGTACTAATTGGTTTCTCTGAAAAAATTTGTTGAAGTGAGTTATTGAGAAAAATCTCTAGAGTTTAGCAAAGTTTTGTTTGGCGAGCAACTTGGATCGGCGACCGTTCCAATTGTCGTCCTCAAAATAAAAATAAATTAATATTTTAACGATTTCTGTGCATTATTTACATATTAATTACATTTTATTTAAATCTATAAATTATTTTTGCTTTAAATGACCTCAAAATTTAATTATAAAACTCTTAGTACATGTATAAAGGAGATTATGAGTGGATGGATTATTTATACCTTTTAAATTAATTTTAGAGTTTACAATTTCGGTGTATCGGAAGGTCATTTACGTCAATAAATTCAAATTAAATTTCAAATGTGTAGGAGAAAGTCGTATGTTGTCTCACACCAGATTTTCTTTATAAAATTATGAATTAAATAGAGCTAAAACGAGGTACGCTATTATAATTTATTTTGCAGATACGGCGAATGAATTAAAGTTTCATGCAATATGCTCGAAAATCTGTAAAGCTGCCAAATTTTCATATTACGAATCGTAACGTTTTCTTAAACACTCTGATGAGGAAAAGGCATCTAATTTCATTTAAACCAGACTATATAACACAAACACCAAGCCTATATTGAGATCTCTGTGAGCCATAAAACTAAAGATCATATCATCATCATAATAATCAATCCCGTTCCTATTTCTCGCACTTTATCATCGATTAGTACTCTTTTTATATTCTTCTAGTGTAGTACAAGCAGCAGATACTTTTTGTCTTCATGAGAAATACTTCCCCTACAAAAATAGATGTTCCAAATACGGCATACTCTAAAACAAATTTGTAATAATGGAAGCAATTAAAAGTTATTCAACTTTACATTATGTTAGCCAACATAGGACGCTACCCATTACCATCAACGCAAGACGTTTGACCAATTTCCAACATTGATACGAAATTAACTAAATCCTGTGACGTTTCAAATGGTAACGAAAGGTGTACAGGGAAGAAAAAGAGTTTACATTCTACTCGGTGATAGCTCATCGTGCGGGTCGGGTCCTGGTGATATCCTCGGTAACTCGGAAGGCTCTCTTTGTTTGGCTTAGCAGTCGATATATCTGCAAAATATTTATTTACTGGGGGACGTCCTTTGTTAAAATGACGTTGCTCGGACTTCGGTCATGAAACGAACTTCGGTAATATTTAATTGATTATCGTTTCGGTTTTCGGCGGTATTCAAAAGAAAGGTAGTAATAATAATTTATTTACAAAATTAAACGGAAATTGGAACAGCGTATTTACATAAATCAAATCAAAACTGTAATAGTTCAAAATGAAAATAAAATAAACATAGTTTTCTAATAGCAGACAAAATGGATTAATTACAATCATTTATGTATGGATGAAAAGTTAGATTTTGTATGAGATTTATGCAACTGTTAGTATTTGACGTCATCGCGGCGCTGATGCAAGTTGACGACGAAGCGTGTCCCGTCTCGGCCAAGTTCTGCGTTCCTGGTATGTCTGAGTGAAAGTTGGCAGTATGATTCGAGATCTGAGCATGGGTGCGCCGCTCTTGGCGGCTGCCGTGTACGTAAGTTATACAGGGGACAGCCATCCAGTGTGGTGGCGTTAGCATATACTCGCGACCTTTCTAGCCACTCAGTATCGCTAAGCGTCACGACGCTTGGCGTCGCTTATACATCGCTACATGGCAACTCGTCTGCAAATGACGAATTGTTTTATATGACGCATAATATCGATACAGCGTAGTTATGTATTGCTGTCAATACAACTCAATACATAATTACGTTAGTGGGCGCATAACGTCGGTAATAAATAGTTACAGAACAACTTGTTTATGGTCGACCGAAAGTCGATTCTGTTGCACGTTCGGCGGCGGTAACACCAGGGATTCTCGGTTACGAGAATTCCTGAGGTTATATTGTTCTATACTTCGGTCTGTCTCCGTTACAGAGCAACACGAGACAGGGCATCGTTCTAGAATCTGTACATATAGATCTCTAGCAAACGTCGCTTTTTAACGGTTTATTCATTTATACGGTGCTCAGGATTTTAGCAGACTTCGTGAGTCACTGCAAGATGCAAAATGTAATAACAAAATATCTTGACTTTACAGAAATGCTGTAGCGGTTTATGCGCGAGGCAATATTCCGTATTGAGTCTCATAAGAAGGCTGATTTTCAGTTTGCAGGAGCGCCTTATTTATACTTAAATTCATATTCGCGTTTTTTATTCAGCGAATATAGATTTCAACGGCTATGTTTGTCTGTTATCTAATTAATTCGAATAACAGATACATTTGCTTTTACGAAATCGTTGCACGACGTGACGCAATATTACGTAATAGTATCTAATTAGTTTTATTTAATTAATTAATATTTAAATCGTTTGAGATTGTTGCTTATGTCAATTATTTTGGTTATCAAAACAACCTTGATTGATTGTTGATGGTAAACGGTGATTTATGCGTCAGGCTGTGCAATCTTTATTGATTAACTTATATCATGTTTTATAACAGCTCTTAATTATTATGCATTCGCGCGCGGTATTTAACATTTTCTTAAAAGTTTGTTTTGTCTTAATTGTTACGCTTCCGGAATCACTAATATAGCGAAAACACGTAGGAATCTCGGAATTCCATTAGATCGGGTTTCGTGATATTACTGCGGTTCAACAGGAAACGTGACATCCGTAGAAACGGGTTTCAAAACTAACTGGAAATGCTTATAGTAACGGCTCACGAGAATACATTAGTCCCATTTCCTACTTAGGGTGTTCTAGTCAATTATTTTCCTGAAATTCCAACACAATAATTTCAATAATGTCCAGGTAGTGGACAGTATAATTAGTTATGGTAATAAAGATTGCGAGTTTGATCTAGAGAAATTCTTGTATTGCATGATTAAATAAAAACTAACAGCTTTTCTAGTAATATGATAAAATGAAATAAAAAGGACTTGGATTTAATTTCATATTACTCTCCATTTTCCACCTAGAAAAGATTAAATGATTGTAGATTAAGTGCATACATCGACTTTAGAGAGACATTTTTGGAGCTAGTAATCTACTCAAATAGTTATGCATTAATATAACTTACATCCGATGAACGCAACACGATACACAGAAGCTAAAAGTTAAACATCTATGAAAGTTGTGCACACAGACTCAACTACGTAACTTCTGTATTACTGATTATAGAAAATTCAACTGTCGTAGCTTACTTTAGGGTAATTCTGGTTATTTCCTCTTCTAAAGCGCCAAGTATGTTATACAAAACGGGATACGAAGATTCGGCACTTTTCAGCAATTTTCAAGTATTTTGCTCAAACTATGAGTCTTCATATCGCAAAAGTAAAATATTCTAGCGAGTTTATTTCTGTCTCAATTGTTTCATAGCTATTATATGTTTTAAGGGATTTCGCGATAGGATAGGAAATAGAGTTAAAATTTGTACCTCACTGTGGTTTCTCCGAAATCTATCGACTACAATCTCGTATCATGGATTGTTTCTGATTTAAACTAAAAATGATCGCAAAAATCAACTTTATGCGAATTGACACATATTTATTTTCATTGGGAACCTTTCTAGTAGGCTTTTGTGATAAAATCAGCAGAACCAGAGTTCCATCGATTAGTATATCCAAATATGTTCAAAAGGCCCTTGTAAAGACCTCAACCTTTAACGAACCATTGTAAAAATGTCACGTATTTGTTTAATTGTAGATTTGTTGGGTGGATGGTTGTAAGTTAACGGCTATAAACGCTGTGAACTTACATGCCCAAAGCTGTACGGGTACGAGGTATTGCACCACCGACTTCCCTCCTCATAAGGCTCATCTGAGTACCATCACGTGGCGGCCCTATTTTTACTAAACACAGCGGTTCGAATTCCGGATAGATGGACCTCTCTTCATTACACAAAACTTTTTATACTGGGATTCAAATGTAAAATATTTGGGCGTAACTCTTAACCAAAGATTGACATGGAAATACCTGAACGAGCAAAAAAAGCGACAACCATATCTTGGATGTGACGCTGCAGTTGCGGGGCTTCATGGGACTTGACCCCTAAAATGATACATCATCTGTACACGACGGTGCTCAGTTCAGCTTTTACTTATGCATTACTAGTTCAGTAGCCGAGTATAGGGAGCCAAAGTAACTGTACCGAAATTAAAAAGTACAACGTATCGCATGCCTAGAGATCGGAAACATCTCAAGAGCCACACCAACTGCAACTTTGGAAATGCTGATTGGTTTGTGTCCTTTGTGTCTTCAAGTACGAACTGAGGCTATGAAACTTCATTTAGACTGATTTAATCCAAACGATGGCTTCCTGAAACCTATGACTGCGGACACACTCAATCACAAACAGCTTACCTAGCATTTGCCGGCGTGTCAGTGATCGTGTTATCCCGGTTGGGGCTTTCAACACCCCTTTTTCTACAGAAATATCTATCAATTATAATTGGATGAATGACGTAAATTAACTGCTTGATTACCAGGTATGATTTGATTTACAGATGGGTCAAAATCTAGTAACTTTGATATGTTCGGTGTCTAAAGTATATCTCTTAAAATGGAACTAACCATTTCATTACGGCCATACGCTTCTGTGTTTCAAGCCAACATGTATACAACTCGACTTGCGCAGAAAAATGCATTAGTAGGGACTATCACAATCGACAGCTCATTAGTCTCACTGACAACCAATGTGCTATTAAGGGCCTATCGAATCCCACTATATCATTCAGATTTTTTATAGAATGTGAAACATGCAAAGACATACCACGATTCCACAATTCAGCGAAAATCTGCCTTGCGACAAGCATACTATAACGGGAACGAATGGTGCTAAACATCCTATGAAAGTGCTAAATTAAAAGGTTGTAGAACTCGTCAGATCCATCTTTGTACACTAAGTAATCGCCGAACCTCTCAGACTGCAATATTTTCTTACCTGTTAGCTATAGTTGAAACAAAGCTTAATAAAGTCTAAGACATGCCAATAAAACTAATAGTTAATGTAACTAAACCCAATCTGTAATTAGCTTCGGTCGATATTATTAAGATCATACATCGCTAATGTTTACTATATAATTGCAAGTCATATTCGAATCGATCTTTTAAAGTGCATCGAGTAATTCTCATGCTATAAAGTCACAATAGTATTAAAAGCAGAATTGAATAAATACACAATGTCTACTATGCGTTCAGTTTTTATTACATTGTAGAATATCTAACGGCCATTATGCTGACGATTTCGTAATCAGTAGGAGGCGCTGACAACTAGAGGATAAGGAGAAAGGAAGTTAGTTGATAGCTTAAGACAGCAAGTTGCCTAGGTTAAACTGAAGGGTTCTGGAAGCTGTGCTCGGATATCGGGATTAAGGTAAGGCGAAATGTTACAGCATCACGAGCAGCAATTTCAGGCACTGTTGATCCACAACATAGGTACTTTTCAATTCCGCTTCTAGATGGTCTTATTGAAATGATACACGCATGTTTTAGCACTCTGAGCCGAACCTGGCTATAAATAATTTCTAAACGCGGCTTAAGGGTCAAAATAAAGAAAGCTTTTACCACCCAGCACAATGCCGTTCACAACGAGAGGTTCAACTTCAGAAACATTTCAATAATTCTGGGGGCGTGATTTGTGTCGTAGCAATAATTATTTACCTTAGCTAGCTACCTTTAGCTAATTGGTCATATTCTTGTTACTTATTTGGGGAATGATGGCCGCAAATTCTGATTGTGGTGCGATTTTCAGCTATTAGTTAGTGCGTGCGTGTATATCGTCTACGCTTGTAAGATCTTTGCCTATTTACGGCAGTTTATATATATATATATATGCTTTATAAGTAATTTATATATATTATAGTTTTATATTTTCTACTAAATCATTAGTAGAATTTGTTTCTCTTAATTATTGAACAGGTCATTAAGGAAACGACTTTATTTCAAAGGCTAACGTTTCGGGGATTTTTTCCTTCCTCATAGCCTAAAACATATTACTTGTAAAAATATAAATGTAATGAAGTTATGTTAAAAAGTTAATTTACCAACTAATAACATAGCTACATACAACATCGAATAATTTGGTACAATATAAAATTTGACATACAAATTTTGTTTTTTTAAAAATTGAAAATATCTCGCTATATAATGTTTGTAAAATTAAAATAAAATATAAAAAGAACATAAAACATTAATAATTAAATATATGAGCGCATCGTCATTGAATCCAAAATAAGGAAATGAAAAATTATTATTTAAATTTTATTAATTTGTAAAATTCATTTTAGGAAACGCTAACCAGGTTAGATTCAGTCTTATTGTTTATACAATTATTAGAATTTTTAATAGCAAGTGTTCCAATGAAAATTCATTTAGTAAAATTAGTTTCTTTATAAATAATATCAACTAAATCAACATTACATTCATGTTTAGTAGTGTGTATATGTCTTGCTAAAGTACATCCCTCTGGTTTATTTAAAACATCGGACCTATGTTGAATCAGGCGCTCTTGAAGCCTTTGTTTAGTTTGACCTGAATAGTGACGACCACAAGTGTTGCATGTTATGCGATAAACAAAATCGCTATTTAATAATTTTGGTGTAGTATCTTTAATATTACTAAAAATTTTTCTTATGGGGAACATAGTAATAAAAGAAATTTTGATAGGAAATTGCCGAAAAAAATATTTAGTGATTGTAGTTAATTTAGGTATGTAAGGTCGAGGTCTGTATTGAAAATCTTGTTTAAGGATAGTAATTTGAAAGTTGGTAGAATTAACATGAGAAAAAATAATTTTGTCTAGTAGACAGTTGGGATAATCATTTTCCAAAAGAATGTTTTTTAAAAATATTAAATCATCATATAAGAAATCTGAATTTGATATTTGTACAATTCGATTTCTTAAATCTTGGATTACATTTATTTTATATCTTTTAGGACAAAATGAAAAATAATTAAGGAATCTATTAGTATTAGATGGTTTACGATACCGTCAAAGTTTAAGGTGCGCATCTATTTTAATTATAAGTATATCAAGGAAACTAATTTGATTATTGCACTCAATTTCACAGGTAAATTTAATGTTATTATTAAAGGAATTGAAAGCGTTTAAAGTATCATCAATGTATTTACGTAGAAGCATGCAAATTAGATCGTCTACATATTGGAAGAAGAAATTAAATTTAAAACTAGAATATGAAGTAACATTGTTTATAATATGGGTCATAATAATATCTGCAATGTTGGGTGGTAAAGAAGATCTCATGGGGGTACGAGAACAGAATTAAAGATCCAAACGAGAATCTCAATAGAAACAGTTTTAGGTATCTTAGTGTGTGCTTGAATTAGACCACAATTTTGGTAATAATTATAAGAACTAAGTCAGTAGGAATATTTGTAAATAAGTTTACAGCATCAAAAGAAACTAATTTATTATTAGTGTTTATTATATAACCATTAATTTTATCAACAAAGTTGAAAGTATGAGTAAGTCTAAAAGTATTAAATTGTTTAAAAGGTGTTCGAAGAATTGAAGATAAATATTTAGCAAGAAATTTTGTATGACTTTTAATATTACTGACAATTGGTCTTAAAGGATTATTATCAAACCATAAATTTTAGGATAAACAGAATTATGAACAATAAGATTTTATAAACTTCATTCGTAATGTATTTTTTATTAAGGGGGCGTATCACTAAAATTAAATTACTTTTCAGAGTATTTAAAGTTGTCTACTTACATATTTTCAATTTCCAAACATAACAATCGTTCACGTGCTCTGCGAAGGATTAAAATGTGTATAGTGCAAAGAGGATTAGCATTCCTTTCATGGGGTGTATTATTTATTATTTTCGGAAACAACTTCTCACGCTGCTCTGCTTCCTTATACCGATTAGAGAGACTGACGTAAAGTATTGATAGTCAAGTTCATATTTGGAAGTTTGACTAGCTCGATAATTTTGGCTCATAGTGCATGAAACATCTGAAGGGGTTCAACATTTAATTTATAATCCTCTGCCTTGAGTTCCAAAAGTAAAGCTAAAAGATTTTCACCAGTTTAATCGTATATCATTACGATTCAAGGATACGATTCATATTTTATTTGAATTATTGTAATCGGTATTAAGAATCAAATTATATATCTTCAATAAAAATATGATTTTTTTATACACATATTTTAAATATTAAGTTCATTGTTTACACTATACAGTCCTTATATTCTATACTATGTACAGCTTTATGATGATCCTAAATCCTAAAGTTTACCACACATTTCATGGTTTATAATAAATCTATGCTACAAGATGTCAATGTAAAATTGCAGGTTATACTTTTGTCCATGCATTATTGCTGTGCATTAATGTGTATCTGTGAAACGACAACTTAGGTAATGGGAAAAAAACGGCAAATAAATCTTTATTGTTATGCCTTTTGTAGGTTACGAAGTATTAATTCAAAATAGAGGTCATCTAAGTTGTTCCTCCACTACGTATCATTGTAGAACTATATACACAACAGCGGAAAATGTCCTTTTCCTGTATATATAATCCTCTCGGAAGCCTATATGGGAATGAAAAATGCAGCGAAAAATGTCCTGTGGCATTGTGCATCTCCAGATATGTGTTACGATTGTCGTATTCTCTATTATAACTATCAGAAGACGTCCATATAGCATTATCAGATACTTTATGGTTTCCTAGACCGTAATAAAGCGGAGAAAGTCCTGAATATTACGTTCATGAATAGCTATGACGAGAAAATAATTTTAATGGGGTATTTAATTGGCAGGATAGGCAAGTAAGAGAGCCAGGAAGACTCTGATTGTTTTGTGTTTGTTGTCGATATCAATTTTAATGTAGTAAACCTATTATAGGTTTCTGTGTATCTAAACTACTTTAACTATTACATTATATTATTGCTCAATAGATGGCGGTATGAATTTAACTTAAATAATTTACAATTCATTATATTTCTACTTTCTAGTTATGTCAATTGTATCTTTACCAATAGATGGCCATACCTGTTCAGTTTTTGTATTTATTTACATTTCTTGATCTGTGCTGAAAGTACAATGAACTTTAATTTTCAATCATATGTTATTATGGACTATTTTCGATTGAATTCTTTATTGATTCTAAAATATTCAATTAAAATTGTATTGTTGTTTTACTTTAAGTGATTCTTTTATGGGTTATACATTTTAATACATATAATAATTTATAATTTAAACTTCATTAATTAGATTTAGTAATTAGTCCTGTTTTACCGATCTTGTTGCAATATTAATCGTTTGTATCGATATATCTTGACACAGAGAATATAAATATCGATTTGACGATTAAGCAAGGTCTGGGGAAAACGTGACAAACTGAATTTCATAAAGCGATTTGTTGTATATTCCTAATTGGTAAAGGATATTTGATAAAGCATAGAGTGGCGATCTTTTTATTATTATTTACGTATAATGTGTTTTGCTTGTTTCTAAGAAATTGCGTTATTTGAATTAGAGAAAGCTCAAATAAATGAAAATGCAGCTAGAATTTGCAATCGTCAGCTATTTTATTTGGCTTTCTATACATGTATCTACAAGCTTACTATGCTAATTTAGTTAATTGAACCTTGACAATAGAAAAAAATTAGTAGATTTTACGTCATATTTAATTATTATAAAATTGAATTCCTTAAAATTCATTTATTTTGAATTTATTCTATATACTTTTACATTATAAGAGTACATATTGAAGTTACTCAATTGGCACCTGATCTTCCACATATTTCAATTACCTCAATAACTAATAAATAGTTATGTTTTTGGCAGCAAATCACTTTCGAAATATCTGAACCTTATAGCTACATATACTTATAGTCAGCCTTAGATAAAGATCTAAGATCTACGATTTTAGTTTTTTATCCGAGAAGAACGCATGTTTTTTGAACTTTTCTCTGCTGAAAAATTTACCGACCTCGATTGGGTTTGAAAACCACATACTTATATTTTGTAGAGCGTTGGTGTGTAAGTAATTATTTTTAATTTTGTGAAAATTTAATTTTCCATTATCATAATTAATTAATTTTCACGTTTAATTATATGTAACTTCACTTTGTTTTTCGTTTTGTGAAAATTTAATTTTCCATTGTCATAATTAATTAATTTTCACGTTTAATTATATGTAACTTCACTTTGTTTTTCGTATGATATTAAATTCATTTTAATTTTTATTCCTGTTATTTGTTTTTATTAACTAATTACTTCTGTTTTATGTAATGTATTATAATCACGATTAATAATAAAACTTTTATTTTATTTATAATGTAATGTTAATTTTGATCAACGGTTGCAGTTTATGTATAACATAATTTGTTATTAATTTTAAGAGAACACATACAAAAATTAACCATGAAATAATTGTATAAATCAATAGATATTTAAAACATCGTTTCTCGATTACCTGTAATGCATTTTTGCTTTACCTAACTTGTGTCGAGTTACTAAATTAGTTAATCCTCTGGTAATCTGTTTATTTAACA
>JAHWXV010703242.1:0-12669 GCA_024586415.1 Phrixothrix hirtus | reverse complement strand
ATATATATATATATATATATATATATATATATATATATATATATATATATATATGTGCAGATGACATGCATGCGCTAGTTGTGGCCGTTCTTGACTTTTATAATTCCTAAATAATTTGTTGACTGTTAGAGATCCTAGAAGGTATTGATGGTTAATTTTGTTTTGACGTTGGTTTTACAGTTTTGATGAACTCTGACCCTTTAATTTGCACATATGTTTTTATAAACAAGCATCGTTAACAATATGTTCCTTGTTTATATATCAGATACTGTAAAAACGGAAAAAACAAAAAGCATTGCTTGTTAAAAGTATTTGTAACTCAGCATTTAATGTCTGAAATGTTAGCCAAATTTAGAATCTACAGTTTTAGATAAGGTTACCTTGCTTTTTGATCATAATTGTATAATTATAGCGGTACAATTGTTTAATAAGGAAAAATTAATAGTAAGATTAACAATTCCGCACAGAGCTTTAAAATATTGTTTATTAAATTTAAAACTAATTTAACATCTAAAGCACCTTATATCACTTGAATGCACATATATATTATTTTAAAAATTCTTGTAAATTATTATTAAAGCTTTTATTAATTCACGGCTAGATTTAATGTTAGGATAATGACTTTTGCGAAAGGTCGTGCTAAATTACGACTCGAAAATTGTTCTCTTAAAGGCTTTTAAATTATATCTAGGTAAATAGCACTTTGGCGTTGACATCCCGTAATCTAAGTTGTTATCCTAGTTCATCATGTATTTTCCACGCCAAATTATATATAGCGCTTATACTAATCTGAACATATTGATAGATTAATTAGTTGGTTCTACGCCCACTTCCACCTTACGCATGATATAAGACAATTAAAATTGAATATTTCAAATAAAATGAAATTACAGGATGCTCTATAAGTCTGAAATCATAGGAGATTCTATCTAATATTACTGTTTTTCATGTCCCCGTTCTATCGGAAAGTAATCGGAGAATTCATCCGAAGACATTCACTAATTCCATACAGATGTATTAGGAAGTTGATAGTTAAAAACGAAGCTGGGTCTGTATACGACAGACTTGTCATTGAACATTCAAGGATTGTTATCAACGACGAAACCGATATTACTGCTTGGTTAGCATCAGTATAGGTCATAGTATACACCTATACACGACTAGATAATCCTGATAGACAACTCCAGTTTTGAAATTGGGCAGAAGAACAATGTGCGAATGCTAGGACATTTCCAATGCAACTGTTTCCTTTTGGAGCGGATTTTTCGTTTCCGTTAGAACGCTTGATACTGGTCAACAAGGAACAAGGAAGCAACTCTGTTATGGTGTAGTGACGGATATGAAAAGACAACATTGTTGGAACTTACTTCTTTGACAAGCGATAACCTGAATATACTGCAAGGAAATGGTTTCATCAGGATATCACCCCTGCACATTAAGCGCAACAGATGTCACTTTACTTTAACATATAGTTTCACAAACATTCCATTGAGGGTAAGTGTAGTAGAGAATACAAGGGGTCCAGGTCTTACTCCGTTCGGTTTTTACTGTCGCGTTACCTGAAATCCATAATACGTTCAAGTTTAGAGCATCTTTAATCTTAAAAAACACACAGTGCAGGCATCTCAGTAAAATTTCAAGAATATAATCCATAAGATATTGTTAAAGTTGAGATTTGTTACTTAAGAAACACCCTGTGTTTTGCCGTATCATTTGATAAAGTGGTTTGTAACTTAAAAGTGAGTAGGGATATCAAAAAACTAAATTCAAAATTAAACATATCTATCAACCCAATAAAAAATGAGCCTGTCTTGCAATACTGTTGTAGCTATTTTACATAAATTACACCAAAAGATGCCGAGATGGCTATGACTTAACGAAACTTCTATACGACTTCAGAGCCTATTACAAAATATCTCACAGATGTTTATTCAACATCGCTCAGTTTTCTAAGGTTGCATAATGTCTCTCAAGTGTCTCAGTCGAATGCCGCGAGATATTTTTCAATATGCTTTAGGATTGTTACATAAACTTGCCTCTTGATGGGGATTTTATAGAATTTATTCTCTTTTTTTTTCGACATCTCCACTCGTTTTAGAGCTATAAATATTAGAGAAAGCAGTTTTGAGCTGTACACAGTCCGGAAAGGAATTTTCAGAGTTTTTAAACCACATGTGACGTTATGCTATTTTAGTAAGTCCAGAGCTATGGAACTTACAACATCGAATATTGTAGCTGAACCATTCTTTAGGAGTGATGAATATTCGTCACCATTTCGCTATCGGCAGGGATGGAAGAGTTGCAGTTGCAACACTTTATGTTGAATAAGAACCAGTGGGCCATGTTCAAAGCGTAAGAATGTTAGAAAACGTTGCTAGATTGAGAAAAACTGTCCTTACAAGTCTATGTTGCAGCACTGAGAATTGTTAATCTGTACGGATGATATTAGACGACTATGAATTTCGCCCTTATAAGATAATGATTGTGCAGGTGTTGTACGTAAGAATCATCTGAACGAATGCTCAAAATTTTGACGGATGAAACGATCGTTGTGATGAGTTCATTTCTATTTGAATGGAAATATTAATAAACAATTTTATCTATTGGGCGTGAGAAAATTCACAAAACCTTAATGAACGGCCGCTTTGCAGTTCTGCAATGAACTTGATGTTGGGTATCCCGTTTTGGTGTTACAAACCCGCCTTTTTTTAAAAAAAGGACGACCCTATAATCATGAATTCTGTTCGTTATATTATCTTAACAATTAACTTTTTTGAACCAGAACTTCACCGACGTGGGATCCATACACACTTCAAGAAGACGGTGCCACGGATAATGCAAGAGTTTTCGGTCATATTTTTGCAAGACGTATCATTTTCCGATAAGGCGGCGTACTTTGACCACTATTTTACATGGAGTCTCGAATTTATGTCAACAAATTGATGGCCTCTAGCTCACCATTGTTTAAGAAATCGCCAATATCGACGAGGAATTATTGGAAACAGTGACTCGCAACTTCAGGGAGAGGTTTCAAAATGCGTATCAAGAAATAGGCGGCATTTGAAGCGTCACGCGTTGGCACCAAAACCCGAAAAGCTGTCCAAAAGTTGATTTATGAGATTAAAAGTACATAGATTAATAGAGTAATGGTTACAGGATGTGACAATATATTTTAAAAGGGTCAATTATATACACATGCCAGGTATAAAATTTGTTAAAATTTGCCGAATTAATATTTTTTAATTCTGTAAAATTCGTATTTTAGATGTACTTAAGCACATTATATTTATGTATTTCAAAACTTATAAGAAAAGTATATCAAATAACGATTAAACCATGTTTGAAGCACAAACACATGAAATATTTGGTATAAATATTTTAGTAAAGTTGAGAAACAGTTGGTTGTTCCACTTTGCTCCACTGTTGGGCCAATTTCCAATTAAATTTTAGACAATTACGTAGCTGCCATTAGGTGGCACTTCGTTTTTTATGTACATTATTGTAAAAATAAATAACATTAAAGACGTTTATACATTATTATGAAAAAAATAGAATACGGGGATTTTCGGTCACTGCTTATAAGATGTCATTAGATTTGTATAGTTAACTTCCAAAATGGTAGATCCAATATGGTGAACAACCATTTTGAGGGGTATACATCGATTTCTTATGACTATTGTTATACAGGTGTTTTTAGGGTATGTGATTACGAGTCCCTCATTAGATTTGCATAATTACTTTTAAAATGGTGCATCCGATATGGCAGCTCACAGAACTTCAAGTCGCCATTTATGAAATTAAACCGTACAATTCTAATGATGGATCCATAATTAGCGAACCAAGAAACACTGTATACCAATTTTCATGAAAAACCGATGGACGTGTTTCTGAAAGTGATAACATATTATGATGTTCATTAAGAAAGTAGTGTCCAAAAAACTTTTCATACATTGGAAAATGAAGCAAATTTATTTAAAGTAAAGATATATTGTAAAAGAGTACAATTGAATTGACACACTTACACTTTTAGAGGTTAACGAACATTTCTAGAACTGTTAACGTTCTACCTATTTGTGTGGTAGTCAGAGATCATGCAAAAGTAACTTTGGAACGAGTGGCAACGAGTGCGAAATAAAACGAACATTAAAAATTTTGATAAAAATTGTACTGTAGATCATTGTGGATTTTGTAAAATGGCTGTTTGCGCATCACACGCGATGCCGATCACCCATCACCACGATTGAATGTGCGCCGGGTAGCTCGGATCCCCGCCTCAGTTTCGTTGCGGTGAGGCCACGCTTGTGTGTTTTGTGATCATTCAAAATGGCTATGCCAATAGAAAACTCCGCCAAATGTGAAATGCGTAGTGTCATTCGCTTTCTAAATGCACAAAATGTTCAGCCTACATTAAAAGTCTGAAACGACTTCGGCGCGCCATTCAAAACAAAAGACTCGGAATGTGGTCGTCAAAGGTGGCTTTGATCCACGACAATGCTCGACCTCATACCAGTGCATAAACACAGGAAGAACTTTGAAGACTTAGATGGGAAATCTTCGGACATCCTCCTTATAGCCCTAACCTATCACCAAGTGTTTTCTATTTATTTCCGAAATTGAAGGAGTTTTAGGCGGAAAACAGTTTGACAACGACGAAGACCTCAAAGAAGTAGTAGCATCATGGGTCCGATCTTTCGTGACTGAAGAATACAACATCGGTATCGAAAAACTGGTTATACGATACAACAAGTGCCTTGACAGCTACGGAGATTACATTGAAAAATAGATTAAGGTACTGTGCTGTTGCAAATAAAGTTTTGTGATAGTATCTTTTGTTTTTTCTTAGTTATAGCAAAACATTCTTTACTTTCTAGACGAGCCTCGTATATAAGAAGTGACAATGAAGAACCTCCACGATCACAGTTTTGAATCTTCACTGAACAATTATGTATACTAAGCTTTCCATCAAAATATATAACAATTATGGTTTTGGCTACGCGTCCTCTATTTAATATCGTATTTTTTTCTAAATTTTGATATCAAATTCGTGATTAGCAACATGGAAAACCCCTAATACAGCTTTAAGAAAAATTATTCGAGGTTTGGCCAACTTTTCGAGTTGCGGCCACGTTGTGTCTCATTTTGAAAACGAACTAAGATATTAGGTTAAATCAAATTCTCTGTCAGACTCAGCATTTATCATTACACTGTGGCGGAAGAAATTTTAATAGTTTCAAGGATGACTATTTAAATATTACGTAGGCGGTGAAGGCTGACGTAGAACCGCTAATATTATCTACTAATTGTTATAATAAAAAATATAACGATTTTCATAACATTAACTTAATCTACAAAAGACAATGAAATAATTTCTTATAATAAAATATTGTGGTTATATGAATAAGATGATGGTTTTATTCTAAAATATCCATAAAAATTAATTTATATAAAGCTATTAAGGGCTAAAGGTTGAAATGTTTTAAAATTTGTTTGTGAAACTCTGGAGTAAATAAAGAAAAGTTCTATACCGATGAATTACTTTGGTGTGGAAATTATCTGTGTTCATACTTTTATAACAAAATTTAGAAGAAAAACATGTTTTAAAAATACCAGTAGGGGACGTTGAGGTTAGTACATTTCAGGTTGTGAAACTTCTTCTATTATTATATAATGCTCATCCTTGTTTTCAAAATCTTCATTGTTTGATTCTAATTCTTTCAAATCAGGATCTGTTTGTTCTACCTCAGTGTCTGACTCGTGTGCTTGTATAGATCCTGTTCGTTGTTCTAATATCGCATCAGCTGCAGCTTCCCACATAGTCGGGGGTCTAATAATAATAAATGATTATTATTGTTTAAATAATATTAATATTAAGTTTAAAGCCTATGTACAGCTACAACGGGATGCAAATATTTTAAACCAGAAAAAAATTAAATAAAACTTTATTTAAATAAATATACAAATAATATCTATTAAATGTTATTTTATTTTAATTAGTGTAATCAAACTCCCATAAAGTGTATTTAATAATTGCATGTAGAAGTGCTTCGAGTAGTGTGTTAAGGTACGCATTATGTATATTCATATGAAGGGGCTCTGCTCAGATGGTTATTGAGCACAATTTATGTTTTGGTATACCATTTTTATTTAACTGTACTAACTCTGCTGCAGGAAATAGAAAACAATTTTGTCAATTTTTAAAGTTAAATGTTATTCCTAGCTAATGGTAGCCATGATAAATTTTTGCGTCACATCATTTATTTTTAAAATTGATTTCAGTTTACATAAATAGAAAACACACTTTAGATTGCTTACCTCGAATAAAACGGTGAAAACAAGCTTACTCAAACAAATTACAAAACAAATGTATGAGAGTTGTACAGTATTAATTGTACCTGACACATCTTTGCAGTGCAGTACCATCTGGTTAGTAACCGTATTTCTTTATTGTTTTAGCGTCAAGGAAGCTGCCAAATTTGGCTAGATTGCTCTGATTTATGTTTCATTGCATACATATTTTTGAAAATTAAAGAAAGTGAGCTTCATGCTGTGCTTCAATACTTGACAAGGGAAGGGAAACCTATATACGATAATTTTTCGTATCAAGTAACATCCTGCGATCGTGCAAAGCATGTTTAAAAACTTTGAATGATTGATTAGTTAGAATGTGGGTGCACAATAACTGACCACTATTATACTGCATTACTTACAAAACTTCATAGTTTCATTATAGAGAAATGAAAGGGGTGTTGTCACAAGGAATTCTTTTTCATCAAGTTAATTCAATGATTAACGAATGTACTGAGGTTTGTTTTGAAACTGTAGAGTACTTTATTCATTTTAATAGATTCTGAAGTGGGAAAAGAAAATGTGAAGGAAACTTGAAAGCGATAATATTGCAGAACTTCTTTGGCAATCAGGGCTCTGCATTTTTCTTGAACATTGATGGAATAACTCCTTTCAAGTCCAAGTGTGCTGTGTTGAGAAATAGTTGTGTATTCTGTATTAGGGATAATAAATGCTGTACAACCCTCATATCTTAAAAGTGGAACGTGATTATGAAAGCTAGTGCCAATACAGATACAAACATTCGTATGTATGGAAAAACTCTTGTATAAGTCATAGATCTACTCCGTGCATTTCATGTGTCAATATTTTTATTGATTGAGCAGCAATACTCTGGTATTACAACTAAATTCGTTAACCTACTTTGTTCTCTTAGTTATTAATAGGAGAATGCTGTCTTAGTAATTAATATACCATTTCAAACAATATAAAGAATATCATGAGCCAACTATACACATTTCATTTTTTTAGAATAGACACGTCTAAAGGTTTCATTGCAAAATAGTCACTTTATGAATTCCGATTAATGAAGAAAAACAAAACTTGAACTTCTTGTTTGACATCAGTGTTATTTGACGAAAACGAAATGGTTACTGAAAATAAAAAGTTAATTGAAAATGAAAATTGATTTCCAAATTTAACATTCATCAAGATTAAGCGTTGTACATTTAATTATTTTAGGAAATTGGGAAAACAATTAACGGCATTAGGTTTTCTAAGAAAAGTTTACATGTAATTAAGATAACGTTGGAACTATGCTATACAAAACATAGAGTTACAGATTTTAGGATAAACCGTGAAGTTTTTGCTATATATTCCAGAACCCGCATTAAGAGCCTACTGTTAACCAGATAATACAGCATTTCTTGATTGGCAAATATGATTTGAAACTTGGCAAAAGATTCTTTAGTTCAAATATTTCCGGACTGAAAATCTTACCAAAACATTAATGATGTTTAATTATTGCTTTTTTAATGTTATAAATTCAAGTGAACAAGAACCCAAGATCATGAATTTAGTTGCCAACTTACTAATGTACGGAAACACCCGATACTTTTTAGCGGTTCGATACAAAAGTTATATTTATAAGATAGTGTAATTCTGAGGTGATTATTGAACGTAAAAAAAGTACGAAGAAGATTTCTGATGAATATTTTTCATAACTGAAACAATATAAGCAAAAACTGAAATGTAATTTCTTCTTGACATTCCAGATCTCATTACTATAAAAAAATTATAGAAAATGTTTGAGATAAGTTTGCTTATTTATTGCATTACTTTTATCCTTAATCTGAAAGAAGCTGAATAATAACATCAGTAATAGCAATGCGAATAAAACAAATAAAAAGAGACGAATAACATTAAATGTATTTTGAAACAAACTCAAAACTCAAGGAGTAATGTTTTTACCATTGATTATTATGAGAAAAGCTTAGGGCTATGCAGAGAATATCATAAGCTTTCATCAATTCAATGTATCTTAAAAATGCCAAATTGCCGAAATAGAAGTTAATGATACAGGATAAAGCGCAAATTCTGACAAGAAGTGCCAGTGCAATTGGAATTTTGCAGAAATTTGGAAGCTTAGACATCATGGAACATTAGGCAGTACAGGAACCCATTGCTGCAGTTAGCAATAGCTATAGAGTTCAGGAACAATTTTAATAGATTACACGCACGTTCCACGAGCAGAGTGTTGTAGATTATGATGAACGCTTGGACATGTGATATGTCTATCGACTGCATGCCATGTCACTTGAAATAGCATCTTAATCTATGCCAATTCCCAGTTCTGCTCAATCTTTTGAAAATTCAAATTTTAGCGTTGGTGAATGACGATAATTCTCTTTTAATACCGGATGAAGCTCGTTTTCATTTCAGTTTTTGAATATATAAAACTGCTGCTACTTGTTTTGGGAACAACCCATAGCGAAAGGCCACTTTACAGCAAGAAAATAAATGGCATTAAAATGTTATTTTTTTTTTGAAAATCGAGAGTGTTAGAAAGTTTCTTATCAGAGAAAGTCTTTAATGACACTCCTTTACATCAAATATTTAGGGTTTGGCTTTAACGAAGTCTGTTATAAATTTTCCTAGGAGCCGTGCCCCGTTATTCAGTTACATCCATTGGCTGCCGGTTAATCGAATCTTACAACATCAGGATTTTCCTGTGGCGATATTTGAAGCATAAGATCTAGTAAAATGTCCAATGATCATTTGTAAATTGTAGTAGCCTATTTAAACGGATAGATATGGTACACCACAAACCATTTTACAAAGTAATGCATTCTTTTCTAGCTAGATTTGGACAGTGCATGGAAAATAGGGATGAATATTTTAGAGGCACACTCTTACTGACATTTAGCTAAATGCCACACGGTTAGTCACAATATATTTATATGTAATTATAAAACACGCTGAGGTAGAACACGATGAGGAAGAAAAGAGAGTGAAGAGTTATGATAGAAACTAGTTATAGTGTAATTATGGACTTTTCCAAAAACTCTAACAAGTCTAATAATAGCCTATCAATAGTCTAACAGTAGTTAGAAGATAAAATAATTTGTGAGGGGTACTAGTCTCAGGGACGTTAAATGAATCTACTTGAAATTTGTTAATATTTTTTTTAAATATTTGAAATATGTATGCTCAAGATCAGCTTTAACGTTATATAGATAAGATTTGATATATATTAAGGGGCTAATTTTATATAAATGAGTGGGGTAGCATCCGTGTCCAAATCTTAAACATATCATTGATATAATATATTCACGCCAAAGGGTACAAGGAATTTTTGAAATTTATAGAGGCACTAGGTGTTGATTTTTAGTCAGTCATATGTTTCCCACCAAATGCTCCATCTTCGCTTAAGATTACCTTTGCATTCGTTTTTGCTACCAAATACACAATATTATTTTCCGTTTCGATGCTACCTTTTGTCAACTGATCTGCATGCTTCATTATGTTTTCATCCGATGTATATTAACTTAAACTCTATAAATGAACATTTCTGAATCAATAAAATGCATCTTTGAATATTTTGCAAACTGTATCATGTAGTAGCTTTGCAATAAAATAAATCCTATTCTAGAGTGTGATGGAGTATATATAATAAATTAATCTTTGTTAAGTTCATGACTTTATAGAGTTTCACTGCACATGAAATTAATTAAGAAAAAATATTTTTTTAACTAGAAAGTTTCGTAACGAACGATTTATATGTTTTATATAATATCTATACTACGGCCTTCCTTCTAGGGGAACAGGTGAAATATCAAAATATATCTAGTTTTAACACAGATCGCTTCAATATTTCTGAAGTTTTTTCCGAAAGACACATCAGCAATTGTTCAGTTTGAACGATTATTTTACAACTCTATGCTTTTATTATAACAGAGTTTTAAATCAACAAAAAAATAAAATCAAGCAATTTGTATAAAAATAACAGCATTAAATGTCATTTATGTTAATGTTTTTTTTATATTTCCACCAAAAAGGCTTAATGAAATAAAATGTTCCAGGTACGCCACTTTGAAAACACTCACATCAGACCACTTACTCCTTTTTTTCAGTTGTCACCTCAACAGCTAAAATTTCTGATGGAGTATCTTTAAGGTCTGAATCGATATCGTTTCCTATTTCATCTAAAGTTTTTTCTATGTCTTCTATTTCTAACATTTCACTAACTGATTCTCCTAACGCTGTTGTAGTATTATTAACTCCGTCTTTTATGTCATTTTTAACAGATTCTGCCTTTTTTTGCACAGTATCTGCAGCATTCTCCGCTTCTGCAGCTATAACCGTTTCTGCTTCAGAAAACGCTTCAACCGCATTGTCTTTAGTTTTGTAGAATTTTTCTTCCATGGTATCCTCAAGTTCCTCAGCAGCTTCCCCAATTTCATTTTTCTTATTCGTAAATGAATTACTCACGTTATTTATTGTACTTTTAAAATCGTTGCCTACTGTTTCTATTGTAGATCCTACAGCATCTTTAACATGACCAACACCAGTTACGATGCCATCTTTGGCGGTTTCACCTAGATCTGAAACAAATTATGTTATTATTTTTAATTATTACTATAAACATCTGATCTAATTATACTTGTCTAGCTCAGTTAAAATTTGAATAAATTAGCTTAATATTCAAGCTCAGGACAATATTGCTAAATAATTTTTAAATGTTTTAACTGATTAAAAATAAACTTTCGCTTTATGTTTATAGTTTTGACAAATTAATTAAAATTTATTAATCTGATCTATTCGAAATATACATTGGGTGTTTATGAAATCTCGTACATTTCGGGAATGGTTTAAAATTTAAAAAAATTGCTAAATACGTCTTCAATCATCTTAAGAACATACATGGAACCCAAATATTATAGCAAATCGTTTGAAAGGATACAAAAAGCAAAAGGTTCTTAATTCTTTTGGGAGTTATTTGAAGCAAAGTTCAAACAAGATTAATTTAAAAAATATCACAACTCATATTTGGATAATCCTAAAAGTCGCTAGCGTACAAGTGTCCGTTTTTAAAGCTGCTGTAATCGAATGATAATATTGTGTCTTGGATTTTTTCAGGTTAAAAAAGAAACATGTAAATAAGTCCACAAATGGCGCCTGCTTTAGTTTGGAACCATATTCTTCTACTAGTAGTTAATGTTTAGATAATCCTTATTTATTAACAATGGCGAGCGGTATTTGTTTATTGATTAATTTTACCTTAGAACGAATCTGAATATTTATTTCAAATTTAGATATATTTCAGTCAGTCTTATATGATTTGCTTGGTCTTTGAACAGCTAATATTTGTTTAGTCTAAGTATAAACGAATTACGCAGAATAAAACCTTCAAAAGTAATTTATTTACTATTTAAAAACACACATTAAAACACAAAAATTTTTGAAATAAAATATAGATCTAAAAATAAAGTTTTAGCTTTAAAATAAAATTGACCTAAATTGAATGGCGAAATACATATGTTAACACAACTACAACAATTACTGAAGAATATTAATGCTTGACCCTTACCTAATTTTAACACAGAGGTTATCTGTTTGCAAAGGACATTTGCCTTAAAAATGTTAGTGGCATTTATAGTTACTTGTTTAACGAATGTACGAAAATATTTACAAGTTTTTATAGTGTTACTTTCAAAATAATGATTTATTTAACTAGTTTACAGATATGGATTACCTAGAATTTGGTAATGTAATTGTTCTACAGGGTATCTCAAAAATAAGGTGCAATACGTTAGCAGGTGATACATCCTGGAATGTACGACAAAAACACTTATAAATTGCATATTTTTCGAAATATCTGCGTTTAAAGTTTTCAGTTCGCCCATGCTTTTAAATTGGGATGCTTTGACTAATAATTAGTAACTGGCTGACTGTAAGTCTCTAGCACCAGAACGACGCAAACAATTTCATCCAACTCTTAAAATGCTCTCAGCTAATTACTAAATCCCCGTGTATTAAAGCAATAACTACTGTTTAAAATAAAAAGTTTGCTTCCTCAATATTTCCAGTGGTCTTCTAATTGTGTACGTTTACAATTTTTTTAAAATAATTCACCAGCTTTCTACTTACATAAAATTTATAAACAATTTTTTGTGCTAATTTAATGAAAACTTAAATCGATTTTTTAACGTCAATTGCATTTTGATAAATATCTTAATTTTATGAATATTTGCAAACAACTGAGTTGTGAATAGTTTAAATTTTATGCAAATTGTTCAAAATCAAAATACTAAAGTTTTATGCCAATTTGGCATAATTTATATGCAGTAATATATATATATATATATATATATATATATATATATA
>JAHWXV010703004.1:0-24831 GCA_024586415.1 Phrixothrix hirtus | reverse complement strand
ATTAAATAAATTTATTGGCAATTGATATTTTTTATTGTAAATACAGTCGCACCAAATAATGCTTAACCTAAAATGTTTAAAGCGTACGTGCCTTGTCAAACAGTAGTTCACAAATGATGTCCCGGCATTTTAACTACATACTTTTTTAACAACTAAATTGCCTTTGGTAGTTACAATGTACATTTTTGCAAATCATTCTGAGACATACGTTTTATTAGCCATAGGTGACTCTGATAAGACGAGTTCTTTTACACACGTTATATAGGGTGAGTTTTGAGCCTACCAACAAACTTGGACAACACACGCTGGGATACTTCTAAATTAAGTGAAAATAGTTGCTTTTTATAAGTTCCTTGTCTATTTTGAAAAAATACGCTTTTAAAATAAAGCTGCAGAATTGGTTGAAAGTCAACTGCAATAGCGAATATAAATTATAAACACATGACACAATTTTGTTGCGTCATTCTAAAACAGTAAAATTAATAAACCGAGCATATTAATTTCATTTATAGGTTGGCGTTTACGTAAAAGCGTTGTAGGTATGCCATGTTAAATTGTCAAATTGGTGTGTTTTATCACACGCTTTTGAACAATACTGTGTTATGTTAAAGTTAAAGTTAAAAAAATGAGAAAATATATACGTATATAGACATTTATTTAAAAATAAAAATTAGTATTTTAAAGACTATTAATATTTCTGTTCCAGAATTTTATTAAATGTAATATATAGGGCATTTCATAGTCATATGATCAAACTTGAAGATCAGATTCCTAAGGCAATATAAACAAAACCCTTAACAACATTTTCGGTCATACGAAGTGAAATTTTGGAAACTTAAGTTTATTTGAATAACATTCAAAACTGTCATAAATACATTTTTCGAGATCGTAATTTTGTCAATTTATTATGGTGAGTTTTAAATGTGTTCATTCAAAATGCTGATTACTTATTTTAAATGCTGATGATATTTATTTAGCTATTATAAATAATATTGAACAGTATTTCTCCCCTAGTTTTTAATTAAATTAATTAATTGAACTTCGTACCGTGAACTAGTTTGAATTAATTATTTTAAAGTTATTGGAATTATTGATCCTGTTAAAATAATCTCACTTGTTCGTTACAATACATGTAAATCTTACTTAAATCATTAATTTTGTTGAGGATTTCAGATAATACGACACTCAACCAATAATAAGAAGCTGTTAGTTTAATACATATATTTTAAATTTCAATTATCAGATCAACAAGTATTAAAATTACAAATATGTAAATAATTCTTAAACATTACGGAAAATTCATTTGAACTGTCTGAATACTTTTATGTTATTTTATGAGAACATAAAATTCAAATACCTTTGTGCATTCCAAGTAGTTCTTAATTAATTCTCCATTTATAACTTAAGGTTTGAAATAAAATTTATTTTAAAACTATTTTAAGATAATTTAAACGTGTTCGCTTACTCTAAACTAATTTTTCGTAAATTAGGTAATGGAAAATATACTTGGAATGTTTTAGTGAAGTTTTTAAGAAATTTTGTGCTGCAGTTGCTGAAGAACTGTCTTTCTTATCAAGCGACAGTGTCACCGGAAATCGATTGGCGCTGACGCTGCTCTTTCAACTGTTCAAACTACCTTTACAAAGTTCTTTATCAATTCGTGAGAACTATCGACGTCATTTCTATACGCCGATGACTACGCGAAAAAGGCCCTGAGTCGTTTCTTGCACACGTTTTTATTACTATGGTTATTTTGGCATGGTAACCTTCGCTATCTATTCTTGGATGAATCAGAGATTCGTATTTTAAAAGTATCTTGCTTCTTTTCCTAGCTTTCAAACCTCTGGAATTTCCTTGAGGCTATATTTTTGTGAGTGGGTTTCGTTATTGAAAATTGCGTTAATTATCAAGCGATGCTGTTGTATCCACTGCAGATATTTGTTTGCTAGTCTTTAATGTTATATCACTGTTATTTATTTTTAAATACTTTATTGTTTTTAAACCTTCCTAAATATTTATTCTACGTAACGTATTTCAGCCGTTTATAAATATCAACTATGCTTCTTATGTAAATAAAATGCACGGTTTTGCATTTGACTTCCCGATGTTGAATTTTCGGGATTTAAACAACAATCACGAGGGGTTCAGCAGTTTGTTTAAGGTGATTTATAACTAATTAATAAACCAGGCATTAATTGCAGCGCTCGCGTCAATAAATTTTACACATTTATCTAAATTAACTCACTGTCGTAAATGTAACACTAAATTTAATGCAACACAATGTCAGAAGTACAATCCAATATACAATATATAGTTAGTTCAATTAATAATTAATAATTTTTTAATTAAAGTTACACAGTTTAAACCAAATATTGTTTTAATTATGAATACTAACTGTGAAAGTTTCCATAAATATTTAATAATTAAGAACTTTACGAGCTTTGCATAGCTTACGGCAACGTAGCCCGGAACAACAATCAAGCAACACAACAAATTTTTTTTTATATTGCTGCTGACATATATGTGCTTTGATTATGGAAGTCTCCTCAGATAGTTCTTATGAACTTTTTTCTAATTTTTACCAAAACTCTTTGTTTACGGGAAAAATGAAATTTAGAAACTGCTTGTTATAAATATCCTATCTATCTGTAGTTTGATCATATGAATACGACACAGCCTCTATGTAAGTATATACAAAATCAATGCTTGTTTTAGATTGAATTAGTAAAATTAGCTGATTTTGGTTCTATTCGCGGGATATTTACTAAACCTCCTTATACTGAATACATCTCAACAAGATGGTATCGATCACCAGAATGTTTGTTAAGTGTTGGTTATTACGGTTCAAAAATGGATATATGGGCAATGGGGTGTGTATTTTATGAAATGTTAACGTAATGATGATTTTTAATAATAAATATAAATAATTATTAAAACATATTTCAGATTAAAACCTCTTTTCGCCGGACAAAATGAGATTGACCAACTTAATAAAATCCATGCGATACTTGGAACTCCTTCCGAGAGAATATTACGTAAACTGAAAAAAAGGTAAGATAATAGTTATGAATTTCAAATCAGGAAGTAGTTTAATATTGTAAAAGCGGGAATTCCGTTTTGTTTTAAACTATTTATATCGTCAAATAAATATTTAATATTGAAAAATTATAACTTTAGGAATTGTCCTTGTGGCAATTTAAACAGGATCGACAGGTTGTAGGGTTTATTAATTTTCCGGTAGCTACAAAGCAAAGATTCGAGGGTTTACTCTTAAACATATAATGACAATCAATAAACACCTGGTATGTTCGATAAATAATCAAAATAATAGCGCCTCTGGTTCTAATGCGACAACTCTAAAGGAAATAAAAAAGAAATGCCAATGATTAATGAACCGAACTCCGTCAACTTGTAATGGATACCAATAATTAACTTAAATTAAAGTCAGTTACCTTTTAGGTTCCAATTGCAAGTATTTTTCATACTGATTGTGTCGCCAAATGCAACATTCTTTGCGCAATTTACATATTTGAAATAGACAACATACTACTACTTATTCTATGCTAATAAAAGAGTTAAATAAACAATTAATTAATTAATAAAGAGTCACACAACATAAAAGATGATTTACAGGTTAATTATTAAAATTCAATAAGGCCAACACGGTTAATAATCAATTATTATTCGTAAGTGAAATAATAGGTATAACCACCGACCGAAGAGTTGATAATTTAAATAGTCCTACCTTACATGATATTTCTCATTCAGGAGTGGTTTAGTTAGAATATCTTCAAATCTAAAGAAGCCAGGAAGTAAAAATGGTTGGATGAATTAATGAAAAGCCTTAGACAATAGGTATCGAAATCGTCACTACGAAATATCCACCAATAATCTTATCATCCATAAACTTGATATTTGACTTTTAAACGTTAGGTCGGTAGGTTAAAATTAATTGTTCATTATATGAAAGCTGTATAAAATCTCAACTTTTAAAGAAAGCGATGCGCTTCCATCCCAAGATGAACTGGGAACTAACTTCTGACTGATTCCAATTAACGGTAGATGGAGACAAAGACTACTTTTCTCCTTGACTCAAACAGCTAAAATCTAAGGATCATAATGCAAAAATTTTATTTACTGAATATTTCGTACGATAAAATTAAAATTAAAAATGCAGTATTTTATTAACGGAAACTTTTAAAATACCGACATTTAAAAATGTAATTCGGGACCAATTTTAATTTTCTCAATGGAACTATAAACCATCAAAATTATTCTAATAACTTCGGAACATTTAAAACAAAGAATTAAATAGACAGTAAGAATTCAATTAACATTTATAACTCAAGAATTCAACTCAAACTCAACGAAAATGCCCAATTTCATGACAACATATATACATAGAAATTCACTTCTAATTACATTTATTAAAAAGGTACTGACAATAGACTGTGATTTTTAGAATGATATGTATAAATCATGTTTGAAAAGTAAAGATATAAAAACCATATTCATTCACAATCGGTACATTTCAAAAATTCTGCTTCAAATGAAACATATGTACCTATCTTACTTTTCAATATAGTTACCACTATGATCCAAACACTGATTAAGTCGGAAACTGACTCTGTACCCGAAAGTTATACAAGTATGTCGTCTGCCTGCTAAACCATGTCATGATTTCCTCTTTCACTTTGTTGTTTCCGAACTTCCTACTAAGATAATCGCTGAGAGCTGGAACTACACGGTAAATGAATCCACACAATGACTTGAACAACTGAGGTGATATATGCAGCGTGTATTTTATCGAAGCAGGTAGATGTCACATGCTAACATTTCCCTTAATTTGTTTTTAATGGCCTGTATAGGCTATAGGCTATTGTAAGTTCTGAAAATACGTAGCTGCATTAATTGTTTCGCCAGGACATATAAGTCAATCAGAAGAATGGTTAATCCCCAGAATATGATCTTTGCACACTAAAGTATCTCTCTTAACTTCATGAATCGTCACTTGCCGATTTTTCGTAATTTTCATTATCAGATCTCTGCAAAGCGTCTCTAAAGGACACCAACGGTGTACCGTTCTTGCCTCCCGAGAATTGCCGACATCACATTTTGATGTTTCATAATGTTCCCTTACACAGCAACATTTTGTTTGTCAATATTTGCTAGGCAGTCCACTGTTGCGTTGATAAACTGTATGACGAACGTAATTCGCATTTAGTGAGATTAAGGATCAGCGCAACTATTTCAAATGCGCATTACGCGAGTATTGTTCGATCGCAATGCACAATGAACTTAATAAGAAAGCGAAAAGTGTATGATCGAGTTCAGTACTATTTCTCATAGATCTAATGGCAATGTTTCTGGACGTACCTTGTAGCCTAATGGAAAAACAAAGAACACCGATTCAATTCTAATTAATACTTTTGGGGAAACCTCCAAAAAAAGAAAAACTGCTGTTGAATGTATCACAGTCTAAACAGGTGGTAGTGTCTAAACAGCGAAAGTTGGGAAACCCGCCTTTTGCAAGGCCGTCAGCTCAGCGCAGGAAAATATGGGGTAATTGTTACGATACCAGTATTGGTACTTGCAGAGTCAGGTAGAGAAAACAATTAAAAGAATTAATTGCGCCACCATTTCCGACACGACTTAATAGGTAAAGGCAATGAAAGATAAAAATAGCGAGTTCCACTTCGCGCACTAGGGCGTACTTATTGTGAACTTATACGGAATTTCGCGTTCCACATCTATTTATGGATCGCACTAGCTAAGAGTCACGCGTTCCACTTGATTTCCCGCACCGACAAATTCGCTCCCGGGCCAATGTATTTTGCACCGTCTTGAGTAGTCAGTACAAGTTAGGAAACTAGCAATTATCTGTCAACTCGATAGTTCTATAATAAAAATCTACTCGAAATTTCAACGGTGAAAGGTGCTTTAGAAATTTTATATTTTTCTGAAAGTAGTGTTGATGATAAGAAATTAACTGAAGTTACAAGACTTATATCGGAAAAAACGGAACTACAAAAAATCAAAAATTATTTAGATGTGGTTTCCCAACTTTCAAAACAGGTAGATATTTATAGTTTTATTATTTAATTAATAATATTTATTGTAATAGTTTAAATTAAACTTTCGTTTTGGAATACGATGAAGCTACTAATTGGCAAATTTAATAATACTAAATGCTTTTTAACTCTATGAAAGAAAATTAATATTAGACAAGAATGCAATGTTGCTTTTTTAATAAAATTATATTTATTTATTATAATTAATAAAATAAACTTTTACACGTATGAATTAATTCTGTGATCGAATACCGGATCAACTTGAACACGATTCCAATATAACTGCACTCGAGCAAAGTTGGCAACGATCCAGAATAGGTGCACATTGAATTCGAGCAGAAACCTCACAAAGCCAGTGCGTTCCGTAGTGCACTAGGTGGAATACGCTATAACTGTTATCAGAATACTTGACGGTAGCTGAGTCCAATCATCATTATTTCTGTGAATTTAACTGTTTACTCAAATCGGGATTAGTAATAAACGGGCTCTTATCCAAAACGCCGACGTCTATAAAATTCCTATATATGGAGCTAAGTGTAATCTCTGTTCGTCTACCCGCAATTCACTAAGACACAGATCAAGAACACGCCAATAAAAACATGTTAATTAAAAGGAGAAGTCGCATGCAATATCACTCGCAAACTTTAAACTTTGCGTCGCAGGAAAAAATACTCGTTTATTAAAATATTCCACTACGAACTAAATAGCGTCGATTTTTGTCATCAAAATTTAAAACTAAAATATATTTATCAAAAATTCTGTATTCATTTTTTTCGTTAACTTTCTGGAAGTATCTCTTAAAATGCAAGCAAATAATAAATCAAATATACAACTTGACCGCAAATGAACGAATGTGGCAAAGTGGTCACGAACCTAGTGTTCTAGAAGCACCCCGATTTATCAAACTCAGTCCTATAATTCTTATCGCAGACAAAAATGATCAAACATCTTCAAGTCCTCTTATAGGGACCGTGTATAAATTAAGACTGCTGATAAACTGTAGTCAACGGCAAACAGTAAGGATGTGATCCAAAATTGCAATCGATATTTATCACAAGAGCATGCTCTTCATGGAAAGAAGTGCTTTAGCCTTCGAATTACAAGCTAAAATTAGAGGTTAAAGAATTTCTATAGCTAAATGACAGCCTAGTTTGAGCTACAGAATCAGTGATCAAAATGGTAATTATGATCAGCAACTCTCATTAAGGAGAATCTTCAGTAAAAATTCAAACGAGCATTGCCCTTACAATTTTGTTGTTTTTTTAACCAACTATAGGAGACTGTAATACCTTCATTTTTGGATGTGAAATGAATTTATGTACCCGAAAATTTTGTTAAGTAGATAATATTTATTTCAAAAGCGTGACTTTTTTTCTTAGTACAGCTAATTTCAACTTAACATTTCTGTAACCTTGTTTTAGATCCAGAAACTTTAGCAACTTCCGAAAACAATTAGGAATAGGCTTAAGGCAAGTATCTCCTAATATAAGCGATGAAGCGATATCTCTTTTGCAATTAATGTTACACTATGATCCTGATATAAGAATTAACGTTCGACGTCTTTTAGATGCCAGCTACTTTAAAGATCTAAGGTTGTTTAAACTTTATTAAAACTATTAAAAACTTTAGTTTTTATTTTAGGCAAGATGAACTTATTGATAAATATAATCAACAAAAATTAAAAATTCCTCCAATTATGAACAAAATTCTTGGAGATTTCCATTCATACACATCAAAAGCGCAACCAAAGTATAAGGTAAACTAATTAAAATTTTGGTATTAATAACATTAAAATAAAAATGTTGGTTTAGTTACAAAACATTTAAATTCTAAAACATATGTAATATTTAATATAGTTCATCAATGTGCATCCGAGTTCTAATCGCGTATTTGAAATAGGAGTAAATCCAAAGAGGCGTATTTCCACGTGGCGAGTGAAACCCGTGGATTTTATTAATAGATTGTAATAACCTATAACATTACAGAGAGAACAGAACTTGTTTAAATGCATATTAATTAGATTAATCAATAAGAAATCAGTGTTTGATTTTTATATGTATTAATTTGAATACAAATGCAATTAAATATGAAAAACTTGAATAATTAAACACCATCAAAATAAGTTAAAATGTTTTTCAGGTTCCGAATATACTAATTAGTTATTATTTAAACAACGATAATGATGATGAAACAGCAAATGGAAGGGGCATGATAGTTTGAATACAAGCAAATAATTACAAAAAAGCATTATTGTACATTATTTTAGCACCTAGATTATTTGAATAACGAACTTATAAACATCATATTTCTTCAATTTGCTATTGTAATATTCATTTATTTATCGCGAGTTTAAATCCTAAACATCGGCCAATTAAGTCAGTGGAGTCGGGATGAATTCAAATTTATTGACGCTACAATATTAGGACCACACTGTATATACTTTAGTCGAAATAGATTGCACCATGCCACCTGTTCAATTATCATAAACTAGAAAAAATAATAAAAGCTGCTTTTATGTGGAGTACTCTGTGTAAGCTTAGCACCGCGAGGCGAATAATTCCTAAATGAAAGCTAAATACCTACGGCGTTAAACGTAAGTTACTAATTGCGTCTAAATGGAGTGGCGTCTAGATTTTCAGAACTGCCAGTATAAAACTATAAATTAAAATGTTATTACTAATAAACAATCAAAGTTCCATAAAAAACGCTTTGAAATAATTTAATATAAGACATAAATTATCGTACGAAAATTGTGCATTTCTTAAGAATAAAATTTAATCATACAACGTTAAAAGTTATACTAAATTAGGAGTACCGTAAAATTTACAGATTCGACAAATAAATAATCCTAAAACCAAAATTATAAATTCCCACAATACAATATAAAATACAGAAAAATGCTTTGCTATCGTCTAGAATTTAATACCTAGTCATTAAAAATTCAAATGTACTAAACTGTTCTGTTAAAAGAAAACACTCAATTTGCCTTGACTAATTTCAATTACATAACTATATATTTTGCTTCGATTATAATTAAATAATCGTGCACTTCTCACGTATAACAAAAAATTAAAATAGCCAAACACTAAGAAGGGAACTACCCCAAGTGTCCCCGCTAATTTTGATAAAACTTAGTTATGTTTTAAATAGGTAAAATCTAAGAGATCGATGTTCTTATATCCTTGAGCCTGTATTAAATCATATTGGTAGTTTCGCATATAAAAAGTAGTCCAATTTGAATGAAACAACGCTAAAATATTTAACTTCTTACGAAACGATAGCATAAATTGTTTGAACGCTCATATTTTACTCTGAGTGTAAAAACCGCCCTTTTTTAGACTTGATTGTTAATCAGATTACCGCGAATATAAAAGATTCATGGCGCTTAGCTTTTAATTGTCTACAGCATATTTACATTTTATCGAAATTGAAAGAGAATACTAGGAACAACTGTCATTTATTTAGGGGTGTCTTGATTTATTAAAAAAATACAAATAACAATTTGTTCCGGATGTCTTATGCAACTAATACGACATATATACTTAACTTTGATAATTAATTTAATTTTAACAAATAGCGATCGGCAATTTAGGATCGACTGAAATTATTGTCGAATACCTAACTTTATTTCGGGTCGCAGGATTGTATTTTAGAGTGGCATTCTGTAACTGAATGCGAAATTAACATAGTCAGCGTTAGGAAATATAATTGGGAACGTGTGCGATCTCAAAGTAAGCAAGAAAATTCACTCTACGAAGATTTTCAGCGAAAATTTATAATGATAAAAGGTAACTTATATAAGTGTATCTGAAAAATTCAGTTCACCTTTCCTGTTTTATTTAATCACATATCGTGAAAATTCAACTTGCAGGATTTTCAAGGAGGAATTCCAACGAAATAAAACATAATCCCGTAAAATGTTGGCGGATTCTGAAATAAGAAACTGCTCCTCAGTTGTACTAAAAATTAATTCGTTGGATATTTTTGAAAATTAGGGAAATCATAAACGAACGTTTCCAAATCCATTTATCTTTAACATCCTCGTTTTTATAATTCATAACTATTTTTGTTTTAAATTTTAACTTTTAACTAAGCACAAAATAATTCCCAAACAGGACAGCAGATGTTGCGTGCTCAACAAACTACCATGGTGGAATAAACGTTACACCAACGCCCAATGTAACCGGGTTTTATGAAAGTGCGTCAGAAGCAGTGTTCTGGAAGGTTTTAAGAAATGTTCTGCCACATAAATCACAACAGAGGCCTTGGTTGAACATGTTCAACTAATATCAACGAAATATAAGTAGAAAGTTTTAATAATAATGTGAATTTAAAATAAATAAGGTTGCCATGATCTAATTTGGTTATTTTAAAAATGAGAAGATTTATTTTATTGGAACAATGGAATATTAAGAGATGAATTTAAGACAATTCATAATATATAATATGCAGTAGCGTATCGTGTTTAGAGGTTTTAATTTAAAATTAAATACTGTAGCGAATTAATGTATAATAAATCAAAGGTTATTAAGAATAGAGTTAATAGTCAGGGACAGCTTATAATTATTATTATTCTAGTTAAAATATGAAGTTTTATTAAAAAGGATCGAAATGAAATGGAGGTTGTTCACACATTGCGTAAATAAGATAAACTTTTAATTGTCTTCAAATTAGTAGAAAGTAATATACTAAAGTTATATCTAAAATAGACGAAACATAAACAATTAGTATCGAAGAATTTATTTGCTTTATAAAAAGGTCGCTGAATGTCTTACTAAAATAACCACTGGGAACCCGAAACCAAACTGAAGCCCATAAAGTTTCCGCGTCTTTAAATGAGGCTGGATCGCTTCCCTTAAAACATTGACGATTTCAGTCAAGCGAGAAACTCAGTTGAGCACTTTTTAGTAAAGTAACCAAAACAAAATATTTATGACAAAACAGAATTGAATAAAAAGTGGTAAGTTTAGATAAGAGTTGTAAAATAAAAATGTTACAAAAATCGTATACTTGGTGTAATCAAAAAGAAACGAAAATTTTTGAATTGAGCGCATTTATAGTATAGCGAATTGGTAGTACTGCCAGTGAAATATGCACTAAGTTTTAGACCGGTGCAATCTTTAATTTGTTTTTAGTGAGACGTAAGTAAGACACTCTTGAAAGAATTCTGCGATCTTTATGTGTAACGACATGTCTGAGCAAAAAAATGTGTTTGAAATGTTGTGTTAAAAACAAAATTAAGTTCAACGAAGCATTCAAAATGTTACAAACAGCCTTTGGTGGCGACACTATATCACAAGCACGCGCTTATGAATGGTATAAACGCTTTAAAGAACGTCGTGAAGACGTTAACGATGAGGCTAAGTCTGGGCGTCTTAACACCTCATGCAACGCTTGCTAATCGGAAAATTATCATTAAAGAAAAGAATTAGGAATATCATAAGGTTATGGGAAGCAATTTTCACAAATATTTTGAATTTGAAACGAGTGGCAGCTAAATTCGTTCCGGAACTTCTAAATTTTCAACAAAAGCAACATCGCGTAAAAATCATCGAACAAATGCTTGTTAACGTCGCTAATGAGCCAGAGTTACTTCAACGCAGTATAACTGGTGACGAAATATGGGTGTATAGCCATGACGTTGAAACAAAGGCTCAATCATCGCAATGGAAATGTTCTGATGAACCGAAACCAAATAAGGTGCGTCAACTGAGGTCAAACGTGAGGTTCTCCTTGCCGTTTCCTTTGACTACAATGGAGTTGTGCACTTTAAATATTTACCGACAGGTCACATAGTTAATAAAGAGTATTACCTAGAAGTTATGCGTAATTTACACGAGTTTATCTGAAGAAAATGACCCGAACTGTGAAAAGAAAACTTGTGGATTTTACACCATGACAATGCACCGGTACATACCGCATTATTTATCACACTTTTCTTGGCGAAACACAATACCAGCACGCTCCCTCTTGACCAGACGTGGCCCCTTGTGACTTTTTCCTATTCCCTAAACTCAAGAGAACCCTTAAAGGACAAGGCTTTTCAATGATAGAGGAGGAAAAATAGCTGTCTGAGCTGAAATCAATACCTAAAGAGGCGTTTCAACAGTGCTGGAAACAACGTTGGTAGAATTGTGTTGTATCCCAGTGCGGCAACATTGAAGAGGACAGTATAAAAATTAATACTTTTTGAAGAAAATTACAATTCTCTTTTCTTTTTGATTATACCTCGTATTTGCTATTCATACCAATGTAGGCAATTATTTGAATTCTCATCGTATTAAAACTTTAAAGTATATCGACACTTTTATAATGATTGTTTAATTGTCACAGCCCCATTTTTTAGGTCATTATCTAAAACAGTAATTGAAACTATCTTATCCTAATGACCTAAATGTAATTCCTCATTGTTACCTTTCTACTATTAAAATGTGTTCCATATTCTTTCGGACATTTGAATTGAATTGGATATTTCTTAAAATATGACACTACTTACTTTATAAATGTTATATGTATATTATGTTCTTTCAAATCGTTTAGTCATTAAAAGAGTTAAGAAATATTATTATAAATTACGGTCCAGTTTCAAATTTTGGTTTAATTGTTCAAGTATAAATTAGTTTATTTTAAAAAATACATACATAAGTAGTTACCTCTTTAAACCGCAAAATGTATCATCTCAAAAGCTTCCATTTCAAATATACAAACTAAGCTCAAACGTACATTGTTTAACTACTATCGATTATTATTTATTACATAAAAGGCTCGATTCTCTAACAAAAACGTTAAAACTTAACCACCCTTAAAATGTTAATACAGAGTTAAAAATAAATGGTATTCCCTAGCAGAAATTTGTGGTTAACTTTTAAGAGTAATCCTTAATTTTTGTTATTAAATGAAAAATTTTAAGGCCTACTCATCTACCGGTGTTAAATATTAAAGAATGGTTTTATGTTCTTTTTTTCATTTTAGTAAATACTGTATCTATAAATAAATAATAATGGATGTTTACTTCACCTAATTCTTATGAAAATAGAAAAAGGTGTTTTATATAATTTTTAAGCCTGTAACATAATCTTACCCAACATTTTTAGAAATCAATTAAAACTTTTTCATAAAACTTTAAAGGATGCTCTTTAATAGCACATTTTTAAAATTATTTAGGCTTAATAGGCAACAATCACAAAGGTTAACAAAAGTACCAATACATCTGCGAGTCCTGATATCTCTTTATGTCATGGATCATATCAATTTGGTGCTGGGCTTGGGCATGCATTTGGACTAAGTCAGCCTAGTGTATTGTAAGCGTGTCTGATATTCTTACATCGGTCATTCATTTGGAAACACCCGGTGCAAACATACAAGTAGTAATAATAAAATCTAATTGGTGAATTACCAGTATCAGTTTTATGTCAAAATCGCAATTGTAAATTTGTAAATTGTATAATTTTATTTTATTAACAATTATTAAAGTTCGAAAATCCCAGATTACGTTGCAGAAAACATAAGAGCATTTCTCGTAAAAATATTTATTCAGCAATTCCCGTGTGAAGGCTAACAAGTCTAAAAATAAACGTTAACCCCTCTCGTCTTCACCCCTTCAATTTCAAGGAGAAATACTTCGTTTACGAGTAGTAGAAATCTGAGATCTAAAAAGTTGAGTTGCGTATCCGTAGTGCTTGTCTAGGCGATATTCAAAGAATACATCTGAAGAATTACCCGAATGATGTATTAGGGTATAAAATAGGTAGAAATTTGGTCTATTTCCGCCCAGGACGAATTTTTAATAAAAGGGTCAATTTCAATTTACTGTCGATTTGGAACCAAAGGGTTTGTCCTACAAGGTTGTATTTTACTTACGATAAAGAGAATATCCGAGGCAGCACGTCTGTTATCTTCAATTCCTTCGGGAAGTCAACGATCTTCAGATCACCAAGTAAGTGATTTATCCGTTATTTAAACTCCACCGATCTCCACCCCTCGTTAAGTAAACTGGGACTAATTAGTCGATCACGTATAAATTCAAGACGAGTTTGTTATTATCATAAATAAAAGACTAACTTTTTTTTAAATTGTAATTGTTCATGTTATTAAGACCATTAATGCAAATATTTTCTTGTTCATTTTAGAATAGTTTAGTTATTGATACTAACGTTAAAAAACAATAAATAAGAATTGTGTTAAATCTTTACTTACAGAATACCGATTATTTAAATTATTTAAAAATTAAAATTTAACGACCGCTAAATTTTTAACGTTTTTGTTAGAAAATCAAGCCTAAAAACAGTTATAAATTTAAAATATTTGCTAATATTTATATACATTTTATATTTTGGCACAATTTTTACATAAAAATTTTCCCCTAAAACTGATTTAGCACAGACGATGTATCTTTTAGCACTTCAGGCGTATTTTTGCACGAAGTGTGCAGTTTTGAAGAAATTTTGATGGTTACCACCTGATAAATTATATCTTTTTGCAAATAATATGAATATAAGGTTCAGAATTGGATTTATAGGTCATAACAGAAGCATTGGAGCTGGCCGATTACATTATGTTACAAAATTAACCGAATCTGTAGGTCAATTGAGCTCTACGTACTCAAGCTGCATCTCAAGTTTTACGTAATAAATCAGTTTTTTCTACATGACTTGAGACATCAGCGCTGAAAATCAAATTTGAATGATAAGAAAAAGTGCAGCGTATAAATAAAAGGCGCGCCAGCGGTAAATAGCCTCATATCTAAAATAATTAATTAGGTGGAAGCTGTTGTATTTCGCTAACAGAGATAATATAACTGAAACGAGTACTTGGATATAAAAAAGAAGCATAAATGTTTGTAACAAAATGTATTGATATAAAAAATAAAAAAATTAAAAGTTAAATATTAAAATAATGTAATTAAATAATGAATAGACTTTGAAATTGAATATCACCAATCAAATATTAATCAAAACAAATGTTTTTATGAAATTTCGCGAATCGAGAAAACACTAGAAATTCTCTTTGTAAATAGAAACAGCACTATGTTTTAGTAAAAAAAAGAATCAGGTTAAGATAGAATATGACTTTTAATAAAACTTGAGTAATATTAATGTAATTTATAAATACGAGGCACGTCCAGGAACTAAGAATCGATTGCGCATAAATTAAGCACAGATCACGTAATCATAATAACATCACCTATAGTTGATTACTAAATCTGTTGTGCCTGAGTTGTGTGAATTTTATTATTCAACGACGGTGGTTTCCTTTACTGTGTCAAATTAAAATGGACATTAAAATTGAAAATCCCGCCAACTGGGAAATGTAATCAGTGATAACATTTTTAAACACAAAAAATATTCCGGTTGCAGAAATTTACTGATAAGTTATTGAAGCTTATGGCTGAAATGTCATTAATGAGGGAAATGTAAGAAAAATGGTGTTGGCTATTTAAGAAAAGTAGGACAAATGTGTATTATGAGAAACGGGACGGCGTCCCATCATTAGTGATAGTTAATTTGTTAAACAAAGTGAATGCAGAAATTGTGGAAAACGGAAGATTTGCAATTTCGGAATTGCATGAACGAATTCCAACAGTATCTCGGTCTTTAATGCACTAAAACGTAAGCAAGTATCTTCATTACAAAAAGCTTTGTGCCAGATGAGTTTCTAAACAGTTGACGGAGAACCACAAGCAAAAACCTTAATGTTTCTCGATCGTTATCAACAAGAAGGTGATGAAGTTCTTGATCACATATGTTACTGGCGATAAAACGTGGATTGCTCATATCATACGTGAAAGCAATCCACAGTCTTTACAATGACGGCATAGAGGTTCTCCAAAATAAACACGTTTAAACGGACACTATCGGCTCGCTAAAACATGGTCGCAGTTTTTTGCGACCGCAGAGGCATCCTACTCGTGGAGTTTATGCAACAAGGTACGACCATAAATGTGAAGCTCTAAAAAAACTGCCTCGAGTAATTCATAATTGAGGACGTAGGCTATCGACTGCTAGGGTGTTCTTTTGCACGACAATACACGACTACATACCGCCATCCATACACAGGCATTTCGTCAACAGTTTGGTTGGGAAATTTTTGAACATCCGCCATATAGTCTTAATCTATCTCCAGGTCATTTTCATTTGTTTCTTTACTTAAAAAATTTTTTGCGTAGATAAAGTCTAGTGAGTGACCAAGAAACAAAAGGGTGTAAAAATGGTGTCGCGATACAACAAATACCTCAATAAATATAGCGACTATGTAAAAAATCAGTGATTAACTTTTGGCAATAACAATTAGACACACTATTTCTATACATTTTTACACCCAATCGGTTCTTAATTTTTGGGCGCACCTTGTATTATAACTGACAATAAATGAGAATTAAAATTTGTGGTAGGCAAGAATGAATCATGAAGGTATAACTGCGTATTTAGTTAAATATTTCAAAGATAAATTTAAAATGCAACTTCAAAACTCGGAAGAAGATATGGAAGACAACTTTGTGTAATAATCTTAAAATTAAACAAGATAAATTTTAAATATCCTGGGAATATAATATGAAATACAAAACAAGTTAAGTAAAGATAATTAAATTTAGCTAAACTAATACGAATCCAATGAACTGTTATAAGTAAAAAATAATTTTGAAAATTCCATAATTTAGGTTTCCAAAAAAAATCTCGTAAACTCGAACGCCAAAGTAATGTGCCTTTAAGCTGAGACGTATAATGTGCTCACTGAGTGACGTGAATAAGTATAAGCGAAATACAGTTTGAATAATTGACCTTCAAAAACTATTGTACTCTTACATAAATTGTGAATAAATAGGACAATAACAAGTAAAATTATTGAATTACATAATATAGTTTTTTACTAAATTGAAATCAGAGTATTTTTGTATACAAGTATGCATACATGTATGTACTTATAAGACAAACAGAATATAAATTGTACGTTATTTCTATGTTACTCTTTGTCTTGTGATACTTTTAACCCAATAACTTTGATTTAGCATTTAGCATCGACTTAAACTAAGTTTTGACTTAAAAATGTTTTTTTACAAATGCGTTTCATTGTTATACAAATAAATCAACATATTTCTAAAATTATTTTTCGCTCCATAAAACTTTCTAAATTGCTAATGAAAATAATAACTGCCGAATAAACAATTATAGATTTAATATCTAATTACTCAGTGGTGGTTCTTCAATAAGTGCTGCAGAGCTACAACACTGCCTGCTAAATTTCAAAAAATAAACAGTTTAAGTATTTTATACATAAAAGGGAAGCTGCTTAAATTTCGTGATGTGACAACGCTGTAGTGCACAGGACAATTGACATACAAAATTCTTAAAGTTTGACATCTCTACTATCAGACATCTGTTATAGAAAGGATATATATGTATAGGGCTGTTCTACTACAGAATAATTTTAAAGTAAACGAAATGCAGCAAAAACATGGATTTAAATCGAAAACATTTTCGAACAATGATTTTGTTTTATTGCCAATTGAAAAAAGTGGAAAGGAGTATATCGCTGATCTAAAAACTGCTTTTGGTAATGAGGCACCATTAAGAACAACTATGTTTCGACGGTATCAAGAATTTAAATTTGGTCGTAGTAACCTTAATGATGAAGTTCGTGAAGGCCGACCACCGATATCAAAAACAGCAGAAAAACTTTCGAGAAATGATAAATGCAGATCGTCATGTAACTTATCAAGAAATTCAGCCATCCTTAGGTATCGACATGAAATAAATATGTCAAATGTTACATGAGCACTTGGGTGTAAAACATTGTTCACGGTGGATTCCCCATAATTTGACTGAGGCTCAAAAACAGGCTTGTGTAAAGTGGTGCCGAGAAACACTTAAACGGTTCAACTCAGGCACATCAAATTTGATATACTTTAACAGCGGCGATGAAAACTAGATGTTTGCCTATGAATCTGAAACGAAATAACAGTCGACTGTTTGGGTATTTCAGAATGAAGTAACGCCAACTAAACCTGTTTATGCTCGCAGTGTTTCCAAATAAATGATCATTTGTTTTGTAACAAAAACTGGTCATGTGGCTACTATACCTTTAGAATACCGTAAAAGTGCAAATGCTGAGTGGTATACAATCATCTGTTTACCACATGTTTTGGCTGAAATGCGAAAAAAAATAAAAAACGGCGAATCATTCTGCATCAAGACAATCCAAGCTCACACGCAGCATGGCATACTGTGAATTATTTGGTCATTCAAAAAGTGAAATTAAAGTCTCGTCCTACTTATAATCCCGATTTAACTTCTAATGACATTTTGGACGTTTCCAAAACTCAAACATGGTGTGCGTGATAAACGATTTTTAACACCAGACGGTGCAGTTGAAGCGTTTAAAAATGAGATTTTAGGTATGCCAACTTCTGAGTGGAAATAATGTTATGACAATTGATTTAGTAGCATGAAAAAATGTATAGTGTAAAGGGGAATATTATAAAGCAGCATTCTCGTATATATATGTTTTAATTTTTTACAATACACATGACAGTTTTTCCAATAAAAATTGACACGAAGCTTGCCTTCTATTATGTGAGATTGGACTAAAGGGGGCGCATGAGACAACATTTTATAGCGCTATTTGAAAGATCACATATTTGTTAGGTGATGTTGTTTGTTTCAACGCGATACGATAATCCATATGAGTCTAGTCAGAGTTCGAAGCGACCAAGTCGGGAAAGAAGTGGAATTGGCTTAAGAAAATTATCGTGCTATAATTTTTTACAACTTTAAGAGGAAACTATCTCAAAAAAGTAATGTCACTGAACTGATTTCTGTTTTCGGAGATGAAGTGCCACGAAGAGTAGCAGTGTACCCTGGTATTCAGAGTTTCAACGCGGACGTAGTAGTCTTGGTAAGCAATATAGCGGAGGTCCATCGAAAACAGCAGTCATTCGAAAAACATTAATGGTAAGCTTGGCCATCACAGAGACTGCAGTACAAAGGATCTAGCACCAAGAGTTGGATGTCAGGAAACTGATTTCCCGTCATTAACGACCAGAAAATAGTTCGTGTTGATTGATGCCATAGAACTTTTAGATTTAACAGGGAGCTTCAAATTACGTATATGACATCGTAAGTGCTGATGAATCTTAGATCTATAGCTATGAAGTCGAAAGCAAAGTTCATTCAATTGTGTGGGTGTTTCAACATGAAACGAAGCTAACGAAAGTGATTCGTTTCCGCAGCGTTTCCAAGAAACTGGTTGCTAGTTTTGTGTATAAATCTGGGCATGTCAGCATCATTCCTCTTGAAGATCGATTAATGCAGATTGGTATACAACTGTTTATTTACCACAGGTTATCACTGAATTGAGAAAACCAATGAAAACCATCGCATTCCCCTTCACGAGACCGCCATGTCGCACACCACTCGCCGCGCAATTGAGAATGTCGAGATTCTAAATCACACACTATATTCTCCTAACTGAAGTCCTAATGACCTCTTCACGTTTCCAAAAGAGTTGCATGGAAATAGCTTTCAGTCGCCAAAAGAGACAGTTGAAGCTTACAAGGAAGCCATTTTAACTACCCCAACTGGAATGACAGTTTTACAACTGGTTTGAGTGAATGCAAAAATCTATTGATCTTAATGGCGGATACTTTAAAAAACAATAAATATACTCTCGTTAGCCTAGATTCTTTCATTTGGTCAAATCTCACTTCATAAAAGGCAAGCCTCGTAAAAAAGAATTTACATATTTAATTTTATACTATAAGTGAAATTAAATTTTATTATTTGTCTTGTAATAATAAGCCTTAAAATTATTTTAATTATTTATTGATGCTAGAAACTAAATAAAATATTTTACTAGTTGATAGCTTAAAAAAGAGAATTATTTAATATATTTAAATACTAAGCATTTTTATAATCTAATAGTTCAAAACAAATATATAGGAATTTCAACCTTCGACTCTAATTTACTTAATTTGTACGTCGCTAGACTAGTACGTATAGTGGTCTCGTTTTTAAGGGACATTATCTTTGCGTCAGTTACCCTAAACTTATCCATCACAAATCAATGCAGGTGATGATAACAAGTTCATATATCACAGTCGACTTGATAGATTTTACGAGAAATCTACCACATATTTACTAAAACAAAATTACGGAAATTACAACATTAAAATTTAAAGACAATTTAAATAAATTTAACACAATACCGCATATTGAATGCTTTTCCATTTGAGTATATGATGAGAAGAAGAAATGCCTATTTTTCTAACTCTGATATCTTTTACCACGTCTATGTCTCTTTCTAAATTGTCTTATAAATTATAGAATCCAAAATAGATGGAATAGGGACAGCGACGATTATTCCAATAAACAATTCAAATAACTAAAAATGTGATTGGTTACCAATTTATAAAACAGGGTTTGTTATAAAATTTAAAACACAAAAATGACGCAATCAGCTCAAACAAAAACACGTAACGAAACATTACAAAACTTGATGAAAACTAAGACGACTTTGTAATAATGACTTAAATTTGTATAAATGCAGATTTTTCCAGCACTTATATATTAACATCTAGGTCGATTCAAGTTATGAGGATTTTCTAAATTTTTGACTAGGACTTATGAGACGAATGGCGAGACCGTATTTTTATTCATTCCTAACCCCTTTCCTTCCGCGCTTGTCTTACCTTTATTCATCCTTCAGTCTCGTTTTAACTAATATCTCTTTCCTATATGATGGAATTGCAATAACCCCCAAATTAATAGAAAAAGAAAGACGATTTATTGTAGGTAACTACAACAATAACAGGTATACATTACAACTAAATAAAGCTATAACTTTCCAGTGCATGTAATTTCCTTTATAATAACTTTAATAATTTGTGTATTCGTTTTAGAAAATACCTATATCACGATCGAGTGAAAGATTAAATAAGAAGAAAGATTTGACTGTATTTCAAATGCATTCAAAAACGATGATTGAAATATCAAATTATGAATCAAATAGAAAAACAGATAGTTACAAATTACAACCAGCTTTACTACCGCTTGTGAATTCTAAACAGATGAAAACTTGGGGTGTTAAAACCAATATTTTAAAAGCAAAACCGGTCTTAACTATATCTAGTATAACAAATAATCAATTTAAACTACAGTCCAAGCCAGTGATTAAACAACGAGAATACAGTAAAACTATGAGGTAATTATATCCATAAGACGTTTACGAAAATTATTCCGATATATACTACTTACCTAATATATATGGAAAGATAAGGCCTTTTCGGAAACTTAACCTATTGGATCAGGTTGCGACTCGGGTTAATTAAATGCGTTCGTAAACTTTAGGTTGTTGAATAACCCATGTTCGAAAACATCAATCCGTTTAACTCGGTTTACAATCAAGTTAATTATCTTATAACCCTAGTCAATAGCAGGATAAATATTTAAAATCTGCAATATAACCTCAATGTTTCGTATATTGCACGCGTAAATGCATGGCGGGATTAACCTTATTGTTTTATAGTGTTACTGCATTGTAGCTGGTATCGTTCTACATACAAATCAACGGTAGAAATAAATAACCTCGAATTTGCGTTCAAAAACGATTAAGTTTTGGAGCAGTTTTTAATACAACCCGGTTAACCTGGTCACGTGGTTAGGTTGTTCAGGTTACGAACCTACTAATAGTTTCCGAAAAGGCCTTTAATAAACTGAAATGTACTTATTACAACCTCAAAAGTAACATTTTATTTTAAAACTGTATTTACTGATATATTTATCACATAAATTGTTGTTTACCAACTAATATAATTTTTGTAAACTCCCATTATCTATTCCCTACAATACTTTTCGTTTACTTTTATTGGTTCGCAATTTTAAACAAAGATATAAGAATAATAAAGGTATGACCTTAGCTGCATGTAGTGAAGCCTACATCGTGGAATGACGTCTGGCGCTTATAATAAACAAAATATTTTAAATGTTTAAGGAGTTTTATTAATTAATTTTTAATAAGAACGTAATTCTCCAGTGACAATACAAAAAATGCTTGAATATAAGGTTTAATATGTATTGTTTGAAAAAATCACTATCAGTTCTTGTTTAAACTGAGTTATTGACTTGCCTATGAAAAATGACTTTTAGCTTTTTTTCGTGCTTGAATTAGACGTTGATGTACACTACACGCCACTATGATATATCCTACTTATATGTATAAAAACACGTATTCTTATTACACAGGTAATGAGATACCACCAAAAGATGGCTCCCACCTTCACTTGCCTTAAAAGTCCCTAGATTATATATTAGAAAAATACCGCGATTTTCCGCCATTATGACTCTAAATTTAAAAGCTGAAAGGTATATTTGAGCAACAACATTATGGCAATTTAAAACAGTTTTATTTAATTTACTTTTATTAAGAATTTGTCAATAAAATCATTAGTTTTCATTGTATTATTTAGCTGTAAAGATTCTATTCCTCGAAATATTATTTCACATGCATGCAGGTACAGGTACACGAATTTACGCAATAAGAAGGCATTTTTGCAATAAAAATAGGTTAAAAACTAATCACTTAAAGTGATAGATGATGTCAATCGCCATTTTGCTTCCAAAACGCTTAATAGACAAGCTTTATGAATTGCGGTACTTTTTATAATCTAAGTACTTTACTTGACTTTAATACATACATACGTATACGTATAAGCAGTAAGGGCACATCTTTATTAATTTTATATTATTGGTTTTAAGCAATACTTACCTACTCATTATCATGTTGTAATTAACATTAATTCAAAGATTAGCGTTAAAAATAATACTACATAATTTGATTTTAGTAATTTGCCACAAATATCTAATGAAATGCAGCTAGAAAATAAGAAAAGATACTATTTCCAGTCGAAATCATTTATTTTACCTTCACGGCATATCATGGCTCCAATAAAAATTAAAGATATAGGAGATCTAAAACATTATAGACATCAACTTTAGCGTTAATCAGCCTTTATAAATTATGTTACTGTAAATTTATGTATTAAATGTTCGATGATAATAATCTATATTGTTATTTATTATAAATTCATTTATGTATAACGAATAGGCGTATCAACATAAACTAAATGGTTTGAATGTGTCGCTATTCTGACATAGAGTGCTACTGTGACACTTAAACTTGCCCAAGAGGAGCAATGACGTGTGTTCCAAGCAGCTCAAAACGAATGCGGAGAGTCAGGTCAAGAAGGAGGCAAGCGTTGATTGTAGTTACAATGAATCGAATTTGACCTTAGGAAATTAAGTAAAGTGAGAGAAAATGAGTGCCATGCTGTTTGTATGATGTCAACGTTCAATAACTTACCGAACGCAGACTGTAAGTAAACAGCAAAATCCTATCTTATTAAAGTAAAACATAAGTTAGCTATAAACTAATGCATATGAAGTGTTTAGCCGAAACTTTTCAACCAGTTCCTGTAAAAGGATGAATTATAAATCTAAAGGGTTTTTAAGTAAATAAAATACATGTATGTATATGTTAACAACGGTTGGTAAATTTATTTGCAGACTTTATCTTTTCAAACAAGACAATAAAAACAAACAACAAAAAAAGATATTTCAATAACAGGATGTTCTTTTTAACTAAGTTGCAATTATATCTAATCAAATATGACTATATAAATTGTTTCAGATTCATAGGCATATATCCAACTTTCTTCGCCACTGACAATGTTGTATACCAATTTTGATGTATCTGAGTTGAACTTTAAAAAAACTTTAAAAAACTAATTTAACGTTAAGCTAGTTAACAAGTCACTAATCATTTAGAATCTTAGTCAATTTAATATTCACAAGTCAAATTTGAATCGTTTCACCACAGGTGTGAAATCGAGGTGTCACTGCAGTAAAGTATGAAGATTCGTTACGTAAAAGACACTAAACTTTTGACTGATTTACCCAAATATATTCAATATGAGATTTAAAGTTAAGTTCGTTATCAAACGTATTCCTAAATCCTTTATAACTGATGTTGTAGCAATAGAAACATTATTAATTTTATAGTAATTGTAAACTGAATGAGTAATTCTAAAGAAAGACTGACAATGACTGTTCACTATTGGCCGTCTTCGTTTATTGTTTAACACAGTATACATAAATTGTATGCACTGCTTTGCAATACCCATAAATATTTCAAATTAATTACTGCTCAATTTTGCAAGAATGGCTGGTTGGTTACCATAACCATTGATTTTATAAACTCAGATAGACACTTCATATGGCGTCGAAGGCAACCGAATTGTAGCTCAAAACATTACGCTAGATGCCAGTGACTGTTCAAAAGCGCGAAATATCGTATTTTCGATAATTACAGTCGGTTCATTTTATAGTGCAAGGGTAGGTCGGTATGTAAAAAACGCAGACAGATGCATACAAAGCTATTTAGAATCGAGTACAATATTTTTATTTATTCAGGGAACAAGGTCATCGCATTACAAATTTTAGGACGTTCTCTAATAACAGGGATTTTATATGCAAATCCAATCCTAATAATGATTTATACATAAAGTGTATTTTGAATCTTTTTAAGAAAACTATTACGCAGTTTAATTATTAAAAATATGCTTCTTACAAATCTGAGTAATCAAATATTAGTGTATAAAAAAAATTAATCATTTTTTAGCTTTTTTTATCTGCTACTTTACACGCACAAGAATTACTCTGATAATTTTAATAAAAATTACTAGCAACATTTTTAGTAATAAAAATTGGAA
>JAHWXV010702975.1:0-16778 GCA_024586415.1 Phrixothrix hirtus | reverse complement strand
CCACGAGTGATTTTTCAACGGGTGTGGTTGCAACATGATGGTGCACCTGCCCACTATTCAAGAGCAGTAAGCGACTTCTTAAACGATGCTTATCGAGACACACGAATCGGTAGAAATGGCACTGTCAACTGCCCAGCTCGTTCGCCAGATCTAACTAAACTCGATTACTTTTTATGGGGATATGTAAAGGAAGCTGTTTATTCGGTACCACCTACTACTGTAGACAATATGCGTGAAAGAATAATAAATGCTTTCCAAAGTGTGCCACCAGAAATGTTACGAAGTGTCCAAAGGAATTTCTTCGAAATAATTAATATGCGTTTGCAAGAAAATGGACAACATTTTGGACACCTACTATACATTAAGGTTTTTCTGTTTCACTTTGTTTTCTTACGGATAGTTTAATTTAGTATTACAATGTAACTAAATTTTATTAAATATTTCGAAAATAACTCCCATATTAATCGACGGAGAATTTAATCTTTCATCAGATCCTTAAACAATATATAGGATGTTTTATTTGAAGAAATTGAGGAAACTGTGACTGAAATTGTCTATTTTTAAAAAATTAATTCTGGATACCCTGTATACAATAAGGCCAGGGAATTTCAACAGAAGTATCTCCAAACCTTCAGTAATAGCTACTTATAGTAAAATTTGTTAAACTTCATATTTCTGTATGTGATGATTTTTTAATGAGAGGACGACACTTGTAGTTTATTTTACAAAAAAATTTATATCTTTAAAACCACTAACAGGATAGCACAAAGATTTACAATATGAATAACGATCATTAAATGTCATACCAAAAAGTAAAAATATATAGGATGTACTATTTAAAAAAATTGAACTCAACTGTGTCACCTTTTGTTAGAACATTGTGTATAATCAAAAATAATTTTATAAAGTGTCCATTTACCTCCTGAGCACTTCGTGAAAATTTCAAATCTTTACCTATAATAGCACCGGAATTATGGAAGCCCGACCCACTGATGCCCCACCCGGTATACTATTTGATTTCAACGTTTAATTATAATTATTGTTAAATGTGGATTAGATACTCTAAATTTAACTGGAAGTTGCGCTATAAAGCATTATTCAAAGGATAAAATGAATTAAAATGCTTTTCAATATGCAAACAGAAACAATATATTTAGAAATGATGTCAAAACATACATTTTGATAATATCAGTTTGTAGTGGTGCTACAATAATTCAAAATAATTATGTATACCTTTGTATTTAATTCATACTTTGTTATGATAGTAAGTAATTAAGACATGCTCTATAGGCAAGTGAAATTTAGGGGGATACAAACAGATAATTTAAAAAACAAATTCAAAAATTACATATACAAATTAAAGTTAATTATATTTGACATATAACTATTTCAAAGCTTAATCACCATATAAACAATGAAGAAAATTACAAATTACAAGGTGTTTTATTTTATACCCCTTTAACGAAATAGATTTATGAAAAATCTCATAACCCTTAAACTTTAATTTTTATAGAAATACACATAAAATATCTCGCATTAAAGATAAAATAAAATGAGGAATATCAAGAAGTAAGGGAGTTCTTGGTATATTTGATGAAATTTTACCAAAACAATAGTATCGTTTAATAGCTCTTAAAAAAACTAGGACTGTTGTGTGTTTACACTTTTTTTGAACTTTAATTAGGGTTTTAATAAAAAAATAAAACGAAAATTTATCAAAAATTTGAGATTTACGGAAGATGCTACAGTAGCTAAAAAATACATGTCGCTTAAATTTTGATGCTTTATCATGCATCCAAAGCTTATCAAAACCGGGGAGGGACACCGAAAGGGCTTTCATTGCAAGTTTAGAATTTACAAAAAACATATTTTAACAACCTCACATTTAAATGGGAAATCTCTCAAATATAAATATAAAGTCATCCGCCTTGATTTGTAACAAATTATTGTCAATCATTTTTTATAATATACAGTTCGTATTTTTGTACCGACTTATATTTGCAACTTTGATTTATTGCTAATTAAAATATACATTTCTACTAATTGTTAATGGAAAGTTAATAAACTTTCTTTAGCATTGGTTCTTAGCCAGAGGTGGCATCTAAATATCAACACTATTAATTTTAGCTTATCATTAAGAATATAGGAAGATCTGCGATATTTTTGTTGTTAAACTATTACAAACAGCATGCAGTTCTTTGTCAAAAGCGTCACTAATTAATCCGGAGTTGGATTGGAATAATTTAAGTTTCAAAAGATTAATTTTTTATATGATTTTTTCGAATGGCAGCATTTAAATTGAATTTTATTACTTGAAATTTAGAAATCTGTAGGTGTGTTTCAAAGCATATGTCTATTGTAGAGTAAATGATTTATTTGAAGGTTTAATTTTTTCTTAAGCTTTTGTTGTATACTTTTTCAAATTAATTTTAATTGACCTTACTATGAACGTTTGTTTAATACAAAATACTTAATTATAAAACTATGATACTATTCCCTGAGCCTTTTTTTGTACGGAGGTACCTGCTACTTATGACTCCAAATTGCTGTATAATACTGTCTTTGAAGTTTTATTATGATTTTAGATATACATCTATGCATTCTGCTTCTTAACTGGTTTGTACTGTTTTTGTTATTACATTTGTTTCGACGATTGAACAATGCACAGCGCTGTAGTTAGCTACTAGATTAATACATTTATCAATTTCAAATTTAGAACTTTATTTAAAAATAATTAGTACGATGTTATATAAAAAATTGAAGTATTTGTTTGTGAACACAATTGCAAGCCCTATTTATTATGCCAGTAATCGTTATTGTTTTGTTATAATTTTGAAAGAAATATAGAAATGACCAAGTTATTTTTCTGAACTCCTAATATTCTTTTAAAATTTAAATATACGATTTCTCCAGGTCTTGAGGTAAGATAAGCTAGTAGAGAGTATTTGATAAAGACTATTTGTTGTTTTCCTATGAAGAAGTTAACGAAAACTCCATTATTTATTTATTTCAAGCTCATTACAAGGTAGGTATAAGATTTAAATATGTTATACAAAAATAATTAAAATAAACACTTGAAAATTATATATGAGTATAATCCTAGAGGGATAAGAGCAAGCTTTTGCAACTAGAATTTGCATTTAAAATGTTGACTACAATCTTTTGCCGTGATTTTCCACTTATCAAAAGGATGTAGTTATTAACATTTCAAGTGTATATACTATATAAATTGTATTAACGTAAACATATTTATAGTGATATAATGTTTTGGAATTTTGCAGCATAATTAATGGACTTTACTCATAAAACGATAACCATTATCAATCTGAGTTTGACAATATAATTAGAAATTGGAGAATGGATGATGTAGTAAAGTTAGGGTAGTTCAAGACTAGTTTAAGACATTATTTATTGGAAAGATTAAATAATAAAGTTGTTGATATGTGAAACAACTTGTACTAATGGTTTTTTTGAAAAATATAAACCTGAAGTAGTAATTCTTCAATAACACAACAAATGCTTAACATAATAATAAAAATTATTATGGTAAGTTGAAATAGAAGCTTATTTAGAAAATGAATCTGTGTACATAAAGTTCTTATTTTTGTAGGTATAGTTGGAGTATTTCATTCCAGATACTTCAAATTGGGAAACACCATTTTGGAAAAAAAGAGGTAAAAGGTACGAAGACGTTTACAAACAATGGTGATATATCAAATAATTAAATAGGAAAAATACTTACAGATGTTTTTCTCAGGCCAAAAGCTGTTAAACTTCTTATGTATTATAAAAAACAGATGTCAAGAATATTATGCAGACACTGCAAAATATTAAATACTATTAAGTGAATTAATATACGGTCTAGAAAAAAATAAGAAGATAATTAAATAAATTATATAATGTTAAAACAATAAAAGCTCATAAAAGTAATAGAAATACATAGTTTGTTTATAACAATCGAATATTATGAATTTTAAAGCCTGCACGTAAAATTGAAATATTACTACAGAAATTATATACCACATAAAATGAAAACGAAAAAAAACGACAATTCCTCTAAATGACTAAACAAGAGGTTTGAACATCCTACATTTGGCAAATCCATAAAGAACGATAGGTTGCCGATGCGTAATAATAAATGAGCCATTTTAAGTAGGGGTTCACTTCACTTAAATTTTTCATATCGCTAATATTTATAGAATCTATTAAAAACAATTGGATACTAAATTTTTTATTTAAAGCTTATTGTAAATCATTTATCAGTATTGCTACTATTTTTAGTTACTTGTTGAGTGCATCATTTAAACTTTAACTTTTGCTATTTATTCGGCGCATTGTTTGTTTCAGCATATTTTACTTTACTAAATCACAAACTAACTTAAATAGTAGTTGTTAATGTTCCTTTCATTAGTTCAAACAGTTATCCCAAAAATATGACATTTTAGAAGATTGATTAAATAAAGAATTTTTAATACAGTAATACAGTTGAACGATACTCATTCCTACTTTCGCGTCTCTTTCCAAACCCAATTTTGACTCTATCTATGCTTACTTCTCATTTTTTGTTAAAGAGAGGTTCCAATTATTCCCACAACAGCCCACCCCCGCACGGGAAATTGAAATAACATTGTTAATCCTTAAGTACAGTAAAGCGTAACAGTTTGTGATATGAAGTCACTAGGATATACTGCGAATTTACCCCTTTTTTTTAAATTTTGCGGTTTATAAAATAATATTACTATTTATTTTTAATATGTTTAAAATTAATATAGTTACGGTAATCACCAATAAAGATTTAAAATACTTCAGTGAAAATTAATATTTATTGAATATACAATTTCTTAATAATAGAGTTGTGGTGTTTACAAAATAACGCTATCTTTAAAAAGGGTTGTTTTTCTTATTTAAAAGAAGATTGTAAGAAATCATAAAATTAACTCTATAAAATTGTCGTTCGTATTTTAATAAAAAGCGAAGAATATTTAAGAAACTTGTTGCGGAATGAATTTCATTAATGGCTCTTATTTTCTGTCCTTATCGCACTGAACTTTGTTTATATTTAGCTTCGCTCAGTTCATTGCTCTTTATAGAATAGCTAATCTTTACATATAAGAATACCCTTGCTTTTAGATTATAACGTTTGGAACTACGATATAAAGAGTAAATAAATAATATAAAGACTATTAAATATTGTACGTGGGAAATGATGCCTCAAAAATAACGGTAACACTGCTAACGATTCTATAAGTATTCATTTACTGTAAGAATCAAAAGGAAGCAAAACATACCATCCTTAGTTTAAAAACACTGTAATTTTCTAAAACATTCATAAAATATATGGCGATTGATAATCATAGAAAAAAGCCGTCTAATTATCCATCAAAAAGTATAAAATGTTAACGATTTACATTAAATGATTGAATTGTAGAATAATAAGGCATAGTAAATCCTCTCATTTGGCAACAGCGCCAGAAGTAATTAGACAGTTGTAGAAATCGTTTGAAAAATAAGTGAATATCCATTCAATATCACATCGTTGGTTTGGAAGAAGACCGCAATAACTTAAAAAATGCTGTTTTTGACTTATTATCATAAAACAACCCTAAAAGGTGTCTATAATTATAAGAAAAATTGTCACATCTTGATATCCTCTATTAACTACTAGATAGCACTAGATTATTATAAAAACTTATAACGAAATCACTTTTGTATTTCAAATTTTGTTATTATTTTCAAGTTTTTTTTTAGAAATTATATCAATTTTTGTATTTCAGTAAATGTTATTTTTACATTATCATTATAAAATATACACATATGTCCAAATTTCCTCTTATTTGTTTAAGTTTTTGAAGAATAATATTTTTAAACTGGTCTCCTGAAAAGCTGTGACGGTCTTGTTTGATATGGAATGGGAAGTGGAATTCCAGTAAGAATTGTGATATATGCCATTATAACCGTAATTATGGAGTAATATTGAGTTATGGAAAATATTCATATAAGAAAGGTTCTACATTCAATAGTAGATTGTGTTTCAGAAAAGAAATTGCTAGGGCCCCATGTTCAACATATCGTGGGTTTAGAAGAAGACCGTCACAACTTAAAATTTATGATTTTTCAGTAGAGAAGTTTAAAAATATTATTCTTCAAAAACTTTATAAAACAAATAAGAAGAAAATTGTACCGATGTTTATTTTATTATGATAACGTAAAAATAACGTTCATTAAATACAAAAATGAATACAATTTCTAGAAAGAAATTGAAAATAATAACAAAATTTGAAATACACAAGTGGTTTCGTTATAAGTTTTTATAATAATCTAATGCTATCTAGCAGTTAATAGATTAAATCAAGATGTGACAATTTTTCTTATAATTATAGGCTCCTTTTAGAGTTGTTTTATGATAAAATGCCAAAAACAGCATTTTTAAGTTGTGACACACTCCTTCCAAACCAACAATATGCCTTTGATAAACTTTTAGATTTTTGGTTTTTCTGAAAAGGGTCGTTTTGAACCAATTAGTAATTATTTTTATTTTAGCAGCGATTAATTCCGTAATTAAAGTATGGTATCTAGTTATAACTACAAAGAAACGAAATATTTAAAAAGTTTACATATATTTAGCATGCAAGTTGGTTGTAATGAATGTAAGACCCTGGTAACTTCTTATGAGAGACGGATTCTAAGTAATAATGCTGACAAAGCAGTACATTTTTCGAGCCTATAGAATGTTTGGAGAATAAAGAACGTTATTAAACCCAGATATGTGGAAAACTAAATAAACACAAATATCTAACCTATTTCTTAAAACATTTTTAACAGTTATCGTATAATAATTTGCCATAAATGCAATTCTGTAGATCTATATTCAACTATGAGTTACATTTGATGCACAGAAAACTTATCTATCAAACATCCTAGATTCACTTTGTTGTTTTAATCAGGAATAAATCAGCTGTTTAGATGCTTTTGCCATAAAAATTCGAACGTATTATGAAACTTTAAATTCATGCAGGTCCTTATATTTTTTCCCTTTTCTATAAATTTTATATTCATCCATTAATGATAAAAAACAGAATTTATAGTAAAATTGTAGCAAAATTTTCGCTGCTCTATCTTTAGGAACCACTAACTGCATTAGTTCTTCACTTCCATCGTCATTTTGGCCCTTTCCAAAAGACCATCCTGAACTTGCAAGGAATCTCATTGAGATTAATATACTTTAGCAACAGGATTAAGTGGGGCCACTTTCTCCTAAACTAGTCTGTGAACTTCTTTCTTCTATTAGAGTAACTAATTAATTTCTAGATCGTTTTCTTGATTTAGCCTGGCATTATCCAGTTTTCAATTATTGTTGATTACAGTAGTACGGTTGACAAGAGGTGCTTTATCTTGTGTATTATTAGCGGGACTGGTTGCAGTCTGTTAAAAGTTGTTCTGACTATGCCCCCATTTACCTCATTTCCAGCATCACAGTTTAAGCGTATTTGTTTTGTTGTCTTAAATAGTCTCAAAAGTATCTCTTCTAGACCCTTAACACCATCTTAGACTTCTTCAACTGCCCGTACACGGTCGTGGTCCTTTGTTGCTTGTTTGGATGCTTCAAATTTTAGTGCATGAGCTAATGCGCTAGCAAGTATAGGTGGATGTGATAATCTAAATGCCTGTTGTATTTTGGAATCCCGAAGACCTTTCACAGATGTTTGCATCCCAATTAGTTCAATAAAACTTTCTGAAGCCGTGAGTATGCTAATTTTAATATGCGTGCAATTTCAGTTTCAAATTGCTGAGGGTTCTCTCCAATTTTCTGTACTCCATTACTTAACTGGGTACAGTAGATTTGTTGCAAATACTTATCTCCATATCGAATTTCCAATCGTGAAACAAGGTAATTGAAATTATTCTGCAGATAGTCCGGTATGGTTTATAGAATTCCTAGATCATTCCTACTATTAAGGTAATTGCATTTTATTCAGTGGTCTATTTATACGATGTTGAAGTTGTTATGAACTGTTTATAATAATTAGCCCAAAATATCTTCCCTAGGTGCTATCACGTGCTTTCTAGTGCTTGGCGTTTCATTTTCAGCAGCATGCAATTAAGGGATCTGCTGTGTATAGATATCTGTTGATTTTTCACGAGGAACAGATGACGCTTCCATATTAGTCATACTATGTTCTTTATTTATGGTAAGGAGGAAAAACTTTTGATATAGTTCATCACACTTATTGGTTACCTCCTCATACTTTGTTGACATCACATTGGTAACATCTTCTATCTATTTTGTTAACTTATTCGTCAGATCTTCTTGTAATTTAATTTCTATTAACTTCAATTCTTCTTTTAAGCCATTTTGACTTGATTTAATTTCGGTTTGTACATTTTTTGTAATGCTATTTTGCAAATTAGTTTGACTTGATTTAAATTAGCCCTATAATTTAGTATAACTAAATTTAAGTTCAACTTGTAATGTATTTTGACTTGATTTAATTTAATCTTGAATTTACTTTCATTGGAATCCATTTTGTCTTGTAGTTTATTTTGAACGGATTACATTTTTTTGATTGGGATTTATTTTGTCCTGCTTCCTTTACAACATATCCATCAGCGACTCCATATTTTTATCGGAACTTCTTGTCACCGGCATATATAATACAATTAACACCACCTTTTAATTTATTAATAGTCTGTGATTTCATACTTTTAATTTCAAATCCGACACCTGACACCAACATAACAAAACCAGTTGTTTTCCAAGTTTTACTTATATTTACTAAATTATAATTATTCAACTTGGTATTTATAGTACACTAGTAATAAACGTTTATATTTATTTATAACCGTTTGTTAACAAGACAACATTCTTAGGAAAACTAAACTAAAGGAATTTAAACTGTTATTTATATAGAAATGAGAAGTTCTGGAAGTATTCCAGAGTAGTAAGGAATAAAATGAGTCAGAATGCTGATGTAATAAGTGCAAATATCATGACTCATTGCGGTGACCTTGAATTTATTTAGATATCACTTGCAGTAATGAGTGATTCGTAATGATGTTATTTGCTTTAGTTCGATGGAACATTTTGTAATGTTCCGGAATCCGAAATTGTTATTATTTATAATTTAATTGCACTGCTTCCTTCTTAAGACTTACATCGCGTAAAATCATCTTTGGGATTTGCTCTTACAATGATTTTAGCTTCGTTTGCAAGTACTGAAAGCTGCACTGCGATCCATACTTGCAGCCCCATTTCTTGAAGAAGTGGTAGTCCACAAATTTCGTCGTTGGTGGAGTTGTTCTTGGATTCCAACTGCACATCAAGATTTTGATGCCAATTTCATTATCGGTTGACAGTAAATCATCTATTTCATTTAATGCACTATAGCCAGAGTTTTACTGATGTGATTTCTGATGCAGAACCAGTATTCATAGTGAATTTTAGGTAGTTGTAGCTTCATCAAAAATATATTCGTTTCGTATAAGATCATTTTAATATTTTTCGCATGATTACAATCATTTTGCGATTGTTCAAGCGAAATGTATTACATCATTTATTTTAGCTTCTATGATTATTAACCACTTGATTTATCTTTTTGTCATTTTTATAAAAATGCTGCATTGATTAATTTGTGTTCATTTACCATTTAGTAGTATTTTATGCGATTTTATTTGGTATTACATTTATAGTTTGGATAATAGTTTTCTGGGTATTTTAAAACTTTTGTGCTAAAAAGTTTATATGATTCAGTTGGTAAATTAATAACATTAATTATGTTATATTTTAATCGATGTATAAATCTTCGCTTTTTTAGTTTGTGTAAGGCAAACTGAATATTTGTGGAATTTTCACTTAAAATATCTACAAAGTAGTATTTAATTCAAAAGACAATTGAATATTTATTTTTAGCGACTATCTGGTGCCTTTTTAATATTTAGAAATGTGCTTCTTAATCACAATTGTATTTTAATGTAAGTTGGTGGAATAATCTACAATAAAGAAGGAAATAAATTCGAAACGAGTAAAAAAAGGACGATTTTTCAAAGCGTTTAAAATAAGTCATTTGAATTGAACAAAGAAAAATTTCCCTTCTTCTAAAAAAAATAGCTTGACAATGTAATTATTGAAATTTATAGGTCACTGAAATTTAGCTCTTACCCTAAGTTAATGCTAAATCAATTTGTTCCATTTTTGTTTTAAAAACTATCCGTCTGTGGAAAATTTTAAGGATAGTTAATTCTTCGTTACCTTATTTGTGTTCTTGTATAAAGGTATTCACTTTTGGAACTACATATCCTGGATATTAGCTACCGTTAAGGGATTTTATTTTTAGTCAAAAAAACGTGGTCTACAGTTCATTGAATTTCGATTATTTTAGGGTAAGCTTACGATTTACATTAACGTTTCTGCAGCAATATAAGCTAATATCAACAGCTTTCTTTAAGAGTTTTTCAGATCTTAAAACGATCGCAGTTTTGCTATATACAGGATTTTCAGCAAATTAAAAATGGAAAGGTTCAATTTATTTAATTAAGTTAGTGGTATAAGTATAACATAGTTTTCTTTGAAAATCGGGTCTTCATTGGCGAATTTAGGTTACTACTTAAATTTAAAGACAACTATGAAATAATTATTATGAGAAGCGTATTGCTAAACAAAATATTACCGAAAGTTTCGTCGATTAACCATGAATACCATGCCGATGTGCGTATCATTTATAAAAATTAATGAATCAAAAATTTAAATATTTGCTTAGTATTTATTTATAAAGACAAGAAATTTTTACCTGGAAGAAGTTCCTTTAAATATTTTAAATATTACATTCAATATCATTTTCATTAAAATTTAATTAAATGTACCTATGTAAACAGCCCTAATTAATTTGTATATTTTTTCTAATTTGCGTCTATAAAAATCTCAAAAAGCACGTAACATTTTTTTGAGAGGTTGCTACAATAGCGAATATTGTCAAACAGACATAAAATAACATTATTTCCAAAAGACTATATTTGTATAAATTTTAAAATTTGACAGTAATTCTTTGATCCTCAAGTCTATCCATGCCTATTTTCCATTAATATTTATTTTCAGTTCAATAAATATTTTATATGTAAAATGCAGAATAGCTTATGTCCACTAGGACTGCATTTAAAAGCTGTGTTAAACATTCTTCTCTATTTTAAATAATTATTTCTTTTAGTTGTTTCTTCTTCTGGTTCATTATAAATTATAACTTCAACAACTTGCTATATTCCATCAGCATTCAATATTTAAGAGGGAAATATGAAACATCTGTAACCGTTAGCCATAATTTCTGGTCTACTTCATTAAAAGGCGTCGATTAATATTCTTGTGAAGTTTCAATTTCATTATTTAACGAAAAAATTCAGGAATTAAAATCAATACATCTAAGTAGTGTATAATTGCTTGCAACTCTAAATTCAGGTTGTTCCTGCCGCAAGAACAATTCATTATTTATTTATTACTTAGCTAATTATAAATATTTCTTAAGTACGCATATTTAGTTATAGTTGTTTTTCTTTCTGTCAATTTAACTAATTATCTAAATCTTTGTACTTAATAGTTATCTAACGATCTTCTACATATATTGATGGCATAATGACATTACCATGTATCATATTTTTTTTGGAAATAGTGATTTGTTTAGTTTTACATCAATCACCACGTCTATTAACAACGCCACGTAATATCGGAACCAAGTGCAAACCAGTAATAGGCGTCTTTTAATAACACACGTAATAACAAAATAAACGTCATTATTGTTTTCCCAAAAGGTTGATATTATGATGTAATGTGGTATTATCGTTATCTTATTGATATGCGTTTATGCGGATTTTATCACAATTGTGAATTTATTTTGTAAAACTGGAAGTTTTTAACTCGGACAGTTTTAAAAATTCTGAGTTACATTATAGGGAACAAATACGTTTTGAGTTTTAATTGTTTTCATTGCTTTAAGTAATTAGTTTTGTTAGAAATACGACTTTCGGGAACGGACCTTGCCAAATTTTAACAAAATGTTGACGTTTCACTAACTTTCGCAATGACCTTCATCAGGGCAATGCAATAGCGCTAGAAACACAATGACTCAAGTTGTCAACCAAACCAGAGGTGAAACAGATGAAACTTCAAGCGCATAATTTATAATTATAGTATCAAAATCATCCTTTTGTCCCTAGATTAATTATTTGAAGATTAAAATTGAATCAACCTTACAAGTTCTTTAATATTTGTATATAGAAAACTATTTATATTTAAAAATTTTAATAATTTGATTTTATTCACTGTAGAATTTACAAATTTAGAAACTTATTAATATAATTAAATGTTAATACTGATCTATATATTTTATTTTACAATATTATTTTTCTCATTTTAATATTAATTATAAGTACACTCCTGACCAAAAAAATCCAGACACTTGCATTTTTTAATTTTTTAAATGATATTTTGGGGAGAATGCCTAATTTTAGGATATAAAGAATTAACAATGATATGAAACAATGAGAGAACGCATTTATTTGCATAACGAAACATAACATTAAATAAAATAAAGCGTAAAGCGGAAAACTTTGACAAACAAACACAACGAAATACAGTTGCTTTTAGTTTAAAAATAGAACTTAATAACGAGTATTGCCTCCATGACTTTGGACAATTGCTTCCAAACGTCGGTGCATGCATTCAATAAGTCTTTGAATTGTTTCTTGTGGGATTCATTCCCATTCTCCATTTAACGCTATTCTTAGCTCTTGTATGGTTTCTGAAATAGAAATTATGCTTTTGATATTCCATCTTAACGTATCGGTAAGATTTAAGTGAGGATTTTAGCTGGTCAATGTAGACGAGGAATTTCAACAGCGTCCAGATAACGAGTCACAATTTGAGCCGTATGTGGGCGCGCTTTGTCGTGCATAAACACAAAATTTTCCTCAATAAATGAAGCATATTGAGTGACATGGTCTTGTAAACATTGTATTATGTACATATTTGCTGTCCGGGAACCCCGTAACCAGTTCAATGCGACCGTGAAGAGAAGTTTCTGCCCAAACAATGACACTATCGGCCCCAAAAGGCATTCTTAGTACAATACAGCAAGGAGAAAAACGTTCATCAATCCTTTCCATACACGTTCACGTCCATCGGGTGAACGCAGACAAAAATTTGATTCATTGAAGACCATTACGAAGCTCCATTGATTAATCGTTCAGTTGTTATTTTCGTTTGGAAACCATAGCCCAGTAGTTTTATGAGATGGCGTCAATTTGGAACATCCTACCGTTTTATGAGATGTTAACCTGTTTTTATTTAGCACTTTACGAACTGTTCGAGAAGAAATCTCCGTTTTTCAAGTTGCCAATAATCGACTAGCAAGAAAGTTCGATATTAGAGAGTGCTCTCTGAGTACTGACAATATAAGGAAACGTTCATCAGGTATATGTAAAGCCCGTTTTCTTCCTGATCTGTATCTGCTTGTGCACTGACTAGTCTGACGATATCTTCTAAGCGCGTCATAAATAGTACTTTTGCGAAGATTAAACAAATTTACAATGTATCGTATACTGCAACGATATTTTTTAATACAAAAACTTTTACATCTTCTGCTTTCATTTTAACGAAATTCAGACAAAAAGCAAATAATTCGCATTTTATCAAAACGCAGGTGAAAACTTTCAAATACAGGCAAAAGCAATAATCAAAACTACGTAGCGAAATGACGCTTAAGATTATAAGTTACGAAATAGACAATTTCTTTTCCTGAAAACACACTATTTGCATTTAAAAGTTAGATTTATGATATTTAATAAAAGAAAGTAAATCAGCGTGCGTTCGAAACATTTATCACAAACTACATGGAAGAATTTTACACTTGTATAGGTATCTAGAATTTTTTCGCCAGGAGTGTATTTACTTGGGAAATTATAAAATCCCCATTAAATCCGTATTTTTCAAAAATTTTTAAGAGATATGTGTTTGTAAAAGCAGTTGCAAATTCGATTAAATCAAAAAAACAAGTAATGTGAATCTTTTGTTTTATTGGTTTCACATATAAAACAAATAACAGCAGTAAATTTCTTGGTTAGAGTGGTAGACTTACCAAATGAGAATAGAATTAAGTTATTGGCGTATCAAAATGTAGTGTCAGGCATTACAGTACATAAGCTCATTCGTTAGATTTTGTAATCTAACTCATTATACTTTAGTAAGAAACAGTTATGTGTATTTAATTGAAAAATCTATATTATTCTTTTTAAATAAATTTTTAAAGAAATCTAATCATTTTAAAGATTATTCTTTTATAAAGCATTTTCTATTATCGCATTTAGAAAAAAGTATCCGAATGCGTTTTATCTCTACAAAAAGTTCTAGAACATAGTTACGGCGCCTTCCGTCCCAAATATGCCACTGACTGAATTAAATCACGTGGTTTGTTCGCCATATATTAAGTACGCAGCGGCTTACATATATTTAGAATCCAGGCTAATTCGCACTAAATATGAGGCAGAGTAGAACTTATTTTAACCTAACAAAAATATGATTTCCAAAATTCACTACTTTCATTTAATCAGCGAATCTTGATCCGTAGGAAGATTTATATTGCATCAGTTACGAAGGTACCGATTAGAGCTTGTTTTTAAATTATCATATTTGATTTAATCAAGACCAAGGTTACGTAATTTTAACCTTTTCAGTAAAAATAACTGGCGGCTACTACTTAATTGGCCTTCCTAGGACCTTACGCTCAAAGTTACAGTTCGTCTCGTATATCTTAATCTAATGATTGCTAAAACAACTTCTATTATGACAGTACTCAAACAAATTTTCTCTTTCAAGAATTTATACGTCCAATTTTAGTGCAGTATTATATGCAAAAAACCAGTTTTTTTACAATTGTAAATGTTTTTTCTATGGGATCTAATTCATGGTGTTGTGGAGACAATTTCAAAGCATTGATACCTTATACTTCTAATATTTGTCCAATTTATTTTGAATAGGAATACTATTCATTATTATATGTTTTATTAAATTGGAAATTTTTGATATAGTTATATTTGTATCAAAGAGAGCGTGATGTTTGGATCAGTTTGCCATCGCAGCCTTTGAACTTGTGAATGTAATACTTTGTTCAATTGTAGTATCATGGTAGGTAGTATTATTTAACCCAAGCACATACACTGAATACAATGTAACAGAATTTATATCGTTATAGAAAGCTAATTTCCTGCTTTTTTTCCTGAAATTAATTTAATACTTCATTACATATAAAACTACACGTTATAATCAATGAAATTATTTTCTTTATACTGTGTAATAAGATTTTAACAAACATATCATCGTTACCCTTTTGCTATACACTTATCTTAGTGATAAGATTTATAATTACTATTAGGAAGCGACATTTATCGTGCCAGGTGAATTCATATTTTCTCTAATTTTATGGTTTAATTATTATTAATCTTTATGATATATTTGTTTGCATTTTTATTCCATTTTGTGATAGAGTGCATATGTATAATCATTCATGTTTTCAATTAATTAAAGATCATGAAGAAAAAATAAATTAGGTAAATCTAATATTCTAGTTATAATAATTTGTTCATTCCAAAATTTTGATTATTTTTACTTATTTTAAACATTCTGAAGAGAGGTGTCATCTTTTAAATTATTTTGGTTAAGGTGTAAGTTTTGTTTTAAAAGACGTTTATATTTCCTTAATATTTTAGTAGGAAAATTTGAGCAGATCTCGGAATGACCTATACGTGGCGCTAGTAGCGACATGTTGTTAAAGTAATTTAAAAACTTCATCTTTCAATTGACTTCTGGAAAAAATTAATTTTATTGTATCAACCCATTCTAAGTGAACCAAATGCTCATAAAGGATGCCAAACGCGTATTGTCAAAATGGGAAAAACGGAAGCTCGTTTTTTGTGTTGGAAGGTTTATTGGCAACGAAAATTCCTGAAAGGTTACAAAAAATATTGATAGAATCTGCACTGTTATTTTGAAACTAGACTACGAAGTTTCAACGTGGCTGTATTGGCGTGGAAGACAATCCTTATAGTAGACGCCCAAAAACTACTATAACTACAGAAATTGTACAAAAAATACATGATATGGTCGTTGTAAACAGGCGATTGAAGGTTGCTGAGATAGCATCGGCTGCCGGCATTTCAATTGAATGAGTTTACCATATCTTAACACAAAATTTGGCAGTGCAAAGACTGCTCAAAATGAGTTCCGCATTTGTTGACCTCATTCGACTGAAAATATAGCGTAATTGCTTGGTTTGTTTCAAGAAAGATAAGAAAGATTTTGACAGCAATTTGTAACTATGGATGAAATTTGGATACATCACCATATACCAGAGACGAAATAGTAATCTAGGTAGTGGGCAAAAACTGGTTCTTCAGTTTCGAGGAAGGACAAGTCGGTTTCATCAGTTGATAAGCTTATGCTATCTATTAATAATTAATTCTAACTACTTACAGAGTTTTATTTGTCTTAACCAGCATATTACATATCTACCACTGGATGTCTACAGCTATCATAAATAAACATATTTACAATTTGGTTTGAAAAGTTTATTGCACTTCCATGTTTATCTGTTATTCCAGGTAATACTTTCCTGTTATTTTTCTTAAGGATTTGACTCTTATTTATCTATACTTGCAATTTATTTTCTGGAATGCTTTTATTTTATAGGATTTTTGACAACTAATTATTGATTTAATTAATATTTATTTTTCATTGTTTACGA
>JAHWXV010702901.1:0-14176 GCA_024586415.1 Phrixothrix hirtus | reverse complement strand
TTATATATATATATATATATATATATATATATATATATATATGCTAATATGTTATTCGGTTAATAAGGTATGAAAAAATCTAATTCAGTATTTATCAATATTTCGTTATATGTATATTTATGACCTCGTTAAGGTACTACAGAGCAACCAAGCAAAGCAAGTTATTTAAAAGGGAAAAAAACTTACATGTTATGGGATTAGAACAGGAAATAACTATACTAAGACTTAAAACTAATAACAAATATACAATTCAAGACTAACATAAATAAATTAGAACTATAAATGACAAATTTAAAACTTCAAACTTTAAAAAACGAAATCAAAATTTGATAAAAGGTTAGCAATGGATTCTTAGAATATAAAATACTTCAGGGTAATTCTAAATTATAATATTAATTTTTAAATAACGAAAACAAATAACTATAAATTGTACTTAAATGTTCAATATCGCTTCAAAAGTTCATAGAATTTACAGTATTTGAAATAAAACACATTTCTAAAAATTCAGGGCGTTTAAAATTTTTTTGATTACTAAAATTTTTGTATCTTCATAGTTCAAAGATCAAGCTTATTAAAATGTTGGGAAAGTGCACTAAAATTTGGCTCTAGTTTCAGTCCTTCTATGAAGCGCTAATGCATCAAGCAGTCTAAGTTATAAGTTTTACAAGGAATAGTGTAAACAGCATCGCTTCTTAATTGTACGGGTGTTTTATCTTTAAAATTTGTAAAAAATTGCTGTCGTCTATAAACATTAAATTTCATAATACGAATAGGTAAGCCTTTGCAATGTTGAGAAATTAAATTAGGTAAATTAAAACAAAGGGTATTTTTAATGAGTTTGTTTAAAAAATGTTTAGAACAATATAAGCACAATATAAAATTTGTAGGTTTTTTAAAATAAGAAACTCATGGCAGATTTTTCAAAGATTTTTCAAAGCGAGAACTAAACTAATTTTATAAATTAGAGAATGATATGACAAATAATTTAAATATCTACCAGAATTGTTAGGTTTTGATATAAATCTCCAATAATTTTGTTGTTATTAGTTCTAATCAAAAGTGTGTCGAGAAAAGGTACTGAGTAATTATTTTCTAATTCAACAGTGAATGTAATGTAATTATTATAACTATTAAATGTATTAAGTAAATCATTAGAAGTTAATTTAGGAATCGAGCAAATAATGTCATCAATATAATGAAGAATAAACAGAAATTGAAAGTTAAATTGAAATATTCTAAAAAGCCATTTATAACGATATCAGCTAATATAGGTCTAAGACTAGATCCCTTAGGAGTTCTAATAATTTGAACATAAAAGTTACTATTAATACAAAATTATACTGAAGTAAAATTAAAAGTTATGATTTCAATAAAGTACTTTTTTAGAATATTACAGTTATTTTAAATAAGATTCCAATTTTTATCAATTAATTTAACAAGATCCATCGAAATATTTGTAAATAAAGATGTTTCTGAAGATATTAAAACATAGTCATTACGTAATTCAAAGTTATTAATTACAGATGAAAATGTAAAACAATCTTTAATCCTCAATTTTATAAGACTATTAAAAGATGTTTGAAGAATATTGCATATAAATTTAGAGATATTATTATTAGGCCCTTGAATTGAAGAAATAAGGTACGTTTTCCTTAGGAATCTTTGGTAACCCATAATATTTTGGAGAGATAGATTTATAAATATATAAAGATTTAGTTTCTTTTTCTGTAATAAATTTGAAATTATTAAGTTTTTTAATTAGTTTGTTATTAGAATTTTTAAAAGAAGTGGTTGGATCTTTATTAATTTTTTTGTAGATTTTATCATCATCTAACAATAAAAGTGATTTAGTAATATAATCATCTTTATTAATTGCTACAGTGACTTTACTTTGCAGTCTCTAGTAATAATAACTTCACTGTAAAGTTTTAAAATAATTTTTGTATCATTAAGATAATATAAATGAGGAAATCTAACGAATTTCACTTTACAAACAAAATTTGTCAGTGAATTAGTTATAATACTCCTTAGTAAGCTTTTCTCAACAACAGAAGGAGAAGAAGCAAGAATGTCTTCAACACATGGTAAAAAAGAACAGAGTTTATATCTATTAAATGGTAATTTAATGCTGTTTAATATGAAATTGAATATTAGTTAAATTTATGAACAATTTGTCATTAGGAAGTACTATAAGGGGACGGACAGGTCTTAGACCTCAGGTGGTCGTGGGTAATGCCGCTTTGGTACTGAAACAATGTTTCTCCGGCAGCGACAGTGAAGCAGGGAGGTTTTATAATTTTATTCGTAGAAGTCGAGCTAGAAATTCAGGATGGCTTTCAAAAGTCAAAAATTGAATAAAGGTCGTGATTTTGGGCGACACCTTATGTTTTGTCGACAACTGGCTACGAACAAGTACGATAAGCTCCAACCGTAAATGCGATGGTTGTACTCGGGACACTTACAAGGAACTGGATTTCTCATACACCACTGGAGAAGTCATACTAAATTCGTAGCGTCAAACTTACAACTCATGAGCGTTCCCTAAATACTTAAACCTATTATTTTTCTGTAAGAAAATTGATATTACAACGTATTATTGAAATTATTAAAAATTTCTGAAATAAGAACGATATCAAATTTTTAATTAAGCAATTATAATAAGACAAAATAACTTTTACATACAATCAGCACAAATTTATGTAAATCATTAACTGCTAACTAACAAGTTGAATTTAAAATTAAAAGCATAAAAGAAGGGATCCCCAAAATTACTTATGTACGACAACTAATCAATTAACAGGATACTGACCCCTTGAATTTATGGTAGTCCTAAACAGTAATAATTAACTATACTGACTGATCATTTTTTAAGTTAAATTTAAAAAAAGTTCACTTAATTTAATAACAAAATGTCTAACTGAGAACTGGACGCTATTAACTTCTCCAGCGAACGATTATTAGCAGAAAATATTGGTATTGTCAGGCAGAATACGCCTTAATAACGGAAAAATTGCCAATTACTTGTGATTGCCGAGTTCCGTGACTTTAGTAGCAGAAGACAATATTCCAAAATATAGTGTATCTGGAATATCTTTCCAAACGTCCGAAGACCACTTCTAGTAGAGTTGGAGGAGGATGGAGAATTTTCGGCCCAATTCCTGTTTGATTGGCTGAAGCGCCCAATAGCCTGATTCTTTCCTAATTTTAGACTGTCGATAATGGATACGGGTAACTAATTCGTAACTGTTAATTTGGAAACGGCAATAACACTCCCCGCTACTGTGTTTGTATCTTCGAGAGCTCGGTACTCAATTAATTCGATGCTGTATTCCTTTGCCTTGAAATTTCCGGGAAAGGAGGGGATTGGTGGTTGACAGTTATTTATAGAAACAAACATGGATTTATAAAAAGCTGAAGTTGTGAATTGTTTTTACATTCGTAAACTAGGGGTTTTCAAAAGTTCTTTCCTATAAACGAGGTTTGTAATAACCTGTATAATTCTTATTTGTAAATTTTGATAACGAATGAATATGGGTATTTTATATATTTGATTAGGTTATTGATTTTCTATATATATATATATATATATATATATATGTTCCCAAAATACAGATAAAAGCCTTAGTATTTTTGGACGCGCTTACAGTACTTCATCTTCGAAGAACATTATAGTTCTTAACTTGTTTGTTTTTAAACTCACTAAATATATTTTTAGGTAGTACTATCTTAGAGCTTGCTATAATACGACTTAAAAAAGTTTTAAATTTATCCGAAGATACTATAGTAGTTTTAATTTTTAAACAAATAATTTTGTTTTAACTTATTAAAGAGTTCAAATCTTTCTATTTAAATATGAAAAATCTTAATTCAAATTATTAAAGGGAGACTTGATATTATCTTGAATATGTTTAGGAGTTATTCTTTTTCTTCGAGAATTGAGTAAAAAGATAACACAATTGTCAAAAGTAGCTATTTTTTGTTTGCATTAGCCCATCCTTTCATATTTATAACTGAATTTTTGTCATAAACGAGTTCTATATCTTTATATAGAAATGACTAGTTACGCTGCTGGCTCTGTATCATAGTAGTAATGTAATGAAACTAGATAAATGTTTAAAAATCTTTATTTACTTGAAAATTTGTAAACCGCAAAACAAAAGCGACTTTTCTATTGAGGCAGGTTATTATTTCAAGTCGAAAATAAAATTAAATTCTTCTAGAACAATTTATATTTAAACGTCAATATTTCGGCTGACAATGCAAGCCTTCATTGGGAGGGAAATAAGTAGCGTAGAAACTTTATAATTATCGAAAGGGAGACTTAAAATTACAGATTCTATAAGGGTGTTCCGCTTTTAAATGGGTAAAATTGTATATATATATATATATATAGAGAGAGAGAGAGGGAGAGAAAAAAGAACTCTAAAAAATTTTATATTAGTAAGCAATCAAATTAATCATTATAATGATACAACTAATTGCAATGCCATGATAGATATTGGTTACAGTAATGAGTCATTCTTGATTACATCATTTATTTTAGTTCTAAAAAAGCTACTGCAGTGTTGCATGAAATGTTCTAGAATGTTCCATCAAATTATTGTTGTTTCCAATCTTGTTGCAATAACACGTTTTACTTGCACGAAAATGAAGCTGTATAGTAGGAATCATACTATACTAGTACGCACAATTAAAAATAACCGTAAATATGATTTAGTTTTATAGCAATTATTTTTAGTCTTCGGAAGAAAACCTAGCAAACTTGAATACTGAAAATAAACGTACTGAATAACCAAAAGCATCGCTAATAGGCAACAAGATTATTATATTATATTATATTTTCAAATAAATGTGAACAATGCGATAGTTCAGTATGTTTGAAAATATAGTATTTCTAAATAAAATGATTTAAATCGAGAAACTTAAGTCGGTTTAATTTCACATTTATCCGTTTATTGCAGATATATGCGAACTAATAATTTTTAGTTGAGCGGGAGCTGTTGTGAATGTCTGCATGTGACCACACTAATTTAAATTTAGTGTAAATGTAATCCTTGGTTGATACTTGTTACTAAGTGATCCAAAACAAATGACGTCAGTTACTATGTTTGTAAGCGCGTCTTAAATTTTGGACGAACATAATAATAATAATTGTATTCAGTACTAAGATTCAAACTATACATCTTCAATAAAAGTATGATTCTTTTTTATACATGTATTTTGAATGTTAAGTTCATAATTTACACTGTACGGTTCTTATATTCTGTACTGTGTACAATTATATGATTCTAAATCCTAAAGTTTACCATGCATTTCATGCTTTATAATAAATCTATTCTACAAGAAGTTACTGTAAAGTTGCAGGTTATATTTGTGTTCATGCATTATTTAGGTGAGTGTTGAAGTGTGTATTTGTGAAACAACAATTCAGGTAAGGGGATAAATGGCAAGGAATTCTATATTGTTATGCCTTTTGTAGGTTACGAAGTATTAATTCAATTAGATGTCACCTAAGTTGTTTTTCCACTTCGTATCATTGCAGAACTATATACACACCAGCGGAAAACATCCTTTTTCTGTATATACAATCCTATCGGAGGCCTCTATGAGAATGGACAATGAAGCTAAAAACGTGCTGGGGCATTGTGAATCTCTAGATATGTTTTACGATTATTGTATTCTCTATTATAACTATCGGAAAATGTCCATATATAATTAGCAGAGACTTTATGGTTTCCCTGACTGTAATAAAGTGGTGAACGGCTTGGGATATTACGTTCATGAATACCTATGGCGATGAAATAATTTTAATGAGGTATTTAATTGGCAGGATGTGGTTCGGGTAAGAGAGTCGAGAAGACTCTGATTGTTTTGTGTTTGCTGCTGGCTTTTATAGCCCTTTAGTTATCCCAATTGTTGATTAACTATAATTTCTAAGAATTAAATTGTAATGAAAGTTTACAATGACATCTATTTTAAGTTAATAAACCCATTATAGTTTTCTATCTATCTAAACTACTATAACTATTAAATTATGTTATTACCCAATAGATGACTATATGAATTTAACTTAAATAATTTACAATTCATTACATTTCTACTTTCTAGTTATGTTCAATTATATCGTTACTACTAGATGGCCATACCTGTTTAGTTTTTGTATTTATTTACATTTGTTGACCTGTGCTAAAGTACATTGAACTTACATTTTCAATCATATGTTATTATGGTCTACTTTTGATTGAATTTTTTATTGATTCTAAAATATCTAATTAAAATTGTATTTTTGTTTTACTTTAAGCAATTCTTTTATGGGTTATAAATTTTAATACATACAATAATTTATAATTTAAACTGCATTAATTAAATTTAGTAATTAATCATGTGTTACCGTTCTTGTTGCAATATTAATCGCCTCTATCGATATATTTTGACACAGAAATATAAATATCGATTAATCAAGATAGGTGAAAACGTGACAGCGTGCATATTTGAAAATACCTAGGCGGTGTTGTAATAATAATAATAATAACATAAAATTAAATATTCAAAACTATGATTAATTCAAGTCAAAATAACGATTTAAACTGTTTCTTGTTTAAAATCAAAATTATTTAAAACTTCCATAGTATACAAAGTAACGAGGCTGCGATACAAATTATTCCGTCAGCAAGTTTAAAAATATTTAGCACCAATCCTGGTTTTACCTCTCCCCATCCAAAAGAAATGTTTCTGAAGTTACTGTGAAGCTAGACGCTGTACGAGTTATCAGAGCTTCCGTTTTCTTGTGCAAGTGCACACGTACCTAAAAGAAGTGGCGCTCTGGTTCAAAATAAAGGCATTTGAAGATGAAAAATTACCCAATCTTTAAGTTTTTTTAAAAGAACGAATTTATGTGAAAGTTCATCACTGAACGTCTTCCAGCGGAACGTATTTGAGGTCAATCACCATCTTATCACATTCGTGACCTATAAAATGATTAGGGACTATTTGTGACGTACCAATAAAATACAATATCATCTGGAACCAGAGGCGCCAACACCGTTTTCGCCCCTGTCACACAGTGATTCTACAACAGCCGTATTTCTTTATAAAAAGACTCTGCTGGAGTGGCACCTTGGTCAAGTTAAAACTAGACATTGATATACTTTTGCAAATATTGTTTCGAATCTTAAAGAAATTAAGCTCTAATAAATAGCAGACATAACTATTAGGCTGAGTTTATTATTCGATTTAAATTAAGTATTAAACATAGGAACACAGGAGTCCCCGAATTTAGTTATTGATCAAAGAATGTTTGAATTACTGTTATATTTAGGTTGTTTCTTTTTACCGAATTGATTTGTTTCTAGTAAATTGTATTTTTATGCTATCGCTTATTCATTATAGCGAATTATTGAATTCAGATTTTGTTATTTCTTAATTATAAGTAACCATTCTTTTCTTTTAGAAAACTGCTAGGAAAAAGTTAGAGTAAGTATTGGAAACAATAGTAAGTCTAAAATTGGTCTGGCCGAAGGTTGCGCCCAGTGGCGTACGAGTTACTATCCATCTAGTAAGTATACCACGGATTTCTCCCAATACGATTAAGGAAATCGGATTCTTCGTTATCCCTCTTCCCCTTGTAAGCCTAACGTCCTAACGTCTTTAACGAAATGGTGCCCTCCGAATACGAGTTCTCCTTTCGTTACCACAGAAAAGTTCTTGAACTTTGCTACTAGCCAACATTGAACCCCCTTTCTCCACTGTGTGCTTGCCGGCACAACATCGTAAATTCAGGAAATACCACCATCTGCACCCTTCAGGTCATAAAACGTCTTTGTCCTATCATATGTTAACCTGAACTTTTTACTGACTTCCAGTAAAATCAGTAAACGAATTTATTTTCAATATGGGATAGAAAACAAACTTATATAAACTTTCAAATCAATTAATGATATAGCACTACTTTTTATAATAAATATGTCAATCCGAATTTGTTGTTTTCAAATTAAACTCACATTTATGGTAACAACAGGTGCGAGATAATATTGCAAAAGGTTTAGAAAATAATTATCAATTATTTGTTGTAAAAGGTATTTATGTTTAAGAAATTTTGTTTTGTTATTATTGATAAATTTGAGTATTTTTATTGGTATCTGAATGTCACGAACCTACTCTGGTTAGATTTTCTTATCAGAATCAATTTTATTTATTTAACTTAAGCATTTATCTTAATACCAAAAGTAATGTTCCCTTTTATTTTTAAATAAATAAATTCAAATTTACAATTCTTAAATTCTGACTATGGTGATAGTATTAATTAGTTTCAAAATCATTAAATAAAACTATAGTACAAACTTACAGTACTACATAATAGCATCATTTTGTTTAAAGTATTTAAATTAAAGTATTTAATTTAAAAGGAAATTTTGGAAAATTATAAAAGGAAATGTTTTTTAAACCATTTATTTCAGTATAACAGTATGTATGTATTGAGTATTTTGATTAGTTACCTAATGCATTCAACACCAGATAGTGATGACAAAGTGGGATCATTAGATCTTTTTATCCATCAACAACAGTGATGTATGGTGTCCTCCCCTCTAATTTGCCAGCTTCTTTCGTAGTATTACTTTGAATTTCTAAGAATAACAATTCCTCCCATTTGGTATGAATTCTAGCTTCTATTCTTTTATAAGTTTGATTTGTCGTCATTGGTGTATCTATTACTAAGAGCAAGTCTTCTATTTGATCCAATAGAACAATTATATCTCTATTGGCATTAATACTTTTAATTGCTATTGTAGTATTACACATTATTGATTGCACGTCTTTTTAAATATAAAAATGACTTGCCTATAACATAGTAAAATAAAATAAATCCATAACAGAAATTTATTTTAGTAAAAATATACCTAGAAAGCAATAATTGAAGCTATTTATGTAAATATACAAGAAACCTGCTTCCTATAAAGAAACTGGCTTACTGTGGCCCATAAAACTGTAAAATTAAAAGTAGGAACATTTATTAGTAATCACAAACAAAACAAATTTACAGAAATGCTGTAAAAGGAATAAAATTCGCATGCGAGAATTTAAACAAACAATTTAGGTAAATGAAAACTGTGCGAGAAAACACTTTAAAATGTGCAAGAAAGGCTTCCCATAGCAACGACCGAAAGTATAAAAAAACAAACTCAAAATTACAAAGCGCCTTCTTCGTTGTGACACAAGCGACTAACGTGCGGTTTAAATCATTTACAAGTTAGTGTGCCACTACAAGAATGAATGTTCACTAAAAATGGCCTGAAGATAAGTTCCTTTCCAAAATACAAAATAATCCGGAGGTACTAAATAACTACCAACTTTCCAATGTAGTTTGGAAGTATCGCAAGTTGATGCCGCTTGAAAGTAATCAAGTTATGGTGTACAAGTTGTCAATTAATAAAAATACTTTAACAACAAACAATTAATGATTATTTTCATAAAAATTATCAGTATTAGGTAGTGAGATTAAAAAAGAATGATCTCGCACGTGTTATACCAACATACTTTTGTTCTCATAAAGTGGGTTTTCATTTAAAAACAACAAATGAAGGTTGACCTACTATAAAGAACTGCACTATATTAGAAATTGGTTTAAAATTGTATGCACGTTAATTTGAATTTACTGCAATCACATACAGACATTTACAATAGCTCTCGATCGACTAAAAATTATTAATTCGCACTTTATATGCCCACGCGCTGCACAATAAGCGAATAAATTAAGAATTCGCGATTAAAAACTAGTTTACCAATAATATATTTTGAACCATATTGAACTATCGCATTGTCCACATTTATTTAAACGAACGGCAATATTAAGAATTATGTTGCCTGTTAACGATGCTTTTGGTTATGCAGTACGTTCACTTTCAATATTTAAGTTTTCTAGAGTTTCTTCAGAAACGCTAAAAGTAATTTTTATAACATTAAGCTATATTTACCATTGTTTTCATTGTGTGCACCTGTATAGGATGATACCTATTGTACAGTTTGTGTTTTACAAAAAAGTTAAAATGCTTTGCCATGAATTAAAACGGTGTCTCTCGCTTCTCTATTAGCTAATATATTCATTATTACACAAACACGATGTTCAACTTAAAACTAAGTATAATTAAATTAATCAACAGACAAGAAGTACACTTTGAAAACGGAAAACATTATTTGATAAAACACTAAAATCCAGATGATTGTAACGTTTGTAAACAACGCAACATTAAAAATAAATTGAATATTTGTATTTTAGAATAGCCTAACAGCTGCCTGATGTGTTTAAAACCACACATTAAGCTATAGCATTGTTACCGGAGTTCTAAGAATTGTGTTGGAAACGGAAAGGAATTTTTTTTAAAAGAATTATCTTGATTTAGGACTACCCCGCGGTCATGGTCCAAGTTTGTCGGTGTTTTTAAAAACACCCTGTATACACATTAAGTTAGTACATGTCTTAAAATTACATTATACATTTAATATACTCTAGATATACACATTTTTTAACACTGCGTTCAAAATAGTCATTTTTACTCGTGCGCTTTGAATTTATTTTTCATAAATACACAAAAAGTGTAAAGTGAAATATAATGGTCTCTAGCACCACATTGCCAAGTAGCAGATATTTTAAAGAAATCCAATACGATAATCTGGGTTAATACGCATTCAAACTATGTACCTGAAGATGGTTGTAAAATTACATTTGAAACAACATTTGCTGAATTTTCCAATCTTTCACATAAAAACCTACTATCAGTGTCTACTTCATGCGATGCATATTGACCCAAAGCGTATACCATCTAGCGGCATAAAATTTAATCAAAATTTCAGAGAAAGCCCTACTGCCAATATTCAACAATGAATTCGAAAAAATGTAAGTTGGTGTTATATAAAAAGCTTATAATTTAAATTAATACAAATAATACCACCTTGTAAATATGCACTTGTCTACTAACATCTCATAGCTAACTAATACAACACTATTTACTTAAGGAATGAGCATCCACTCGAGGTTAAGTCCCAAGGAAAATAAGATTCCTACAAAATATGTAAGAAAACCTGCGGTAAAAAGGAAACTTTTGGTAAGGTACAGATAAAAGCAAATGCGCACTTCATTTTGGAAACTTTAACTATGCTGATATTTAATTCTTTATGGTGCCGTTTTTTTAAAAGAATATATATAAAATTTATAAACCTGTTACACGTGTCGCTATAGAATTCGGGATTAAACGGAAGATTGTGATCGAATACCAGTATCATGGGAAAATTCCAAAATGCACCTTTATTTTATGGAAGCGTCCGTACAGGATGTTTTTATATAGAAAACTGAATTTGAAACATCTAAAACGATTGTAAAGCTTCTAAAAGACAACCTATGTACTACATTTAATGAACCGCGAAATGGTTTAAAAATTTAAAGTCACTTAACAATTGATGAACTTTCTTTAACTTTCGAAATTTGAAAGAAATAAACTAAAAATGTCAAATATGTATATACCGAAGGTCCAAAATTACGCAATAGCAATTTAAAACTGTAGTATAAAATTAAAATAACTATAGGAAGAGATACAAAAAGCTTATATTAGATTATTTCTTTATTAGAAAAATCTGCTTAAGCGACATCTATCTTTGGCACGCTTTCGTTCACGCACAATCTACGCATTGAGTAAATATGACTTATGCATTCTGACATTTGTTGACTAAAATAAGGACCAGATTCATCATATTCTATTGCTATAAAGCTAATCTGCCCTTCATTAATTTAAAATGATGAAAGGTAAAGTATTACTGATGCATTTACTCAGGTTAACCCTAAGATATCTTTATATATTTCATTAATGTAAATGTAATGAGCTAAAGGTTAGTGCCATTTTGTTAAGTACTACCATTTCCGGAACTACTGTGATTATTACTAGAAGTATCTTTCAGATAATAATCAATCAACGCCCTTCAGATTTGACCCAATATTATTTTGTTAAATTCCATAAGTTCGTCAAGCGAATTCTGATATTGTAACGGGTGCCCGCTAACGTACACTTGTTGAAAGAATATGAAATTCGTTCACTTAGGTTACTAATTATCAATAAGGTAGCCACCACCTATAACCAAAATTGGGTTACCTTACTATTCGACGGTTAACATTTTTCCACTACTTAATTAAGAAGTTATCAAGAATTTTGTTCTAAATCTTAGCAGTATAATATTAAATTATATTCCTTTAAATTAAACAGTTTAACGCAGCCAACCGTTATTAATAAAACTAATTTTACTCTATTCTTTAATGTGTTACATAATGTTAGAATTTCCAAAGGGAAATATTGCTTACTAATCCTAAACTAGGTTGGAAAACGAGTTCTTTTCCCTAACAGTAATCTAACACGAGTGGAAAACTGCGAGTAGCCGTGATATCTTCGATTTTAGGTATCCAGGTTAGGCAATCTTCTTAAGGGATCCTTCCTAATTTTACAAAAGCACGGCGCCTTCTTCCTTTCCCTACTAATTCGATCTTCGCAATAGCGAGATCGGCCCCTTTCCTTCCTATCGGTACACGCGAATAACTGAACCTAATTCCGGTAGATAAACCAAATTCAATGCACTGTACAATTCCTTCCTAAACCTCACTTCGTTACTAATGACTGCATCCCACTGGTACTACTAACAACCTTTGTTTAAGTCCTTTTCTGGCGATCCAACCCGACTCTCCGTTACTAGGAGCCAGCCAAAGCAGGAGTTATTATTCCCATTGGTAAGTGGGTACCTTTCCTGACGATATTTTTCATCTATCCTTTCTTGCTGTGCGAACATCAGGGCAAGTGTATTTAATAATTGAATTTTGTCAACATTTAGGTTCTAATACATTGTAATTAATGGATTTTACTTTATGATAAAACGTAACTGTAATCGTACGTTTTAGTTTTTAAGTCATTTTTGTGCATTATAACATTTCAATAAAAATATAACTGCTATATTCTTATTGTTCTATTTAATGTACCGAAAACTAGACTATCCAAAAAAACCATATGTTAATTAGGTGCCATTGTTCCGTTGACTCAGGGACGAGCTAATGCTCGACCTTTGTCACTCACTCAATACGATGAGACCATCTAGGAAATATAAGGGAAGTGGTAGGAGAGGGCCCAGTACCATCCTTTTTGCCCTACTTCACCTAATCTATTGCACTTAACACTTGCTTCCGTTTTTATTCATATTAGTATTAATTACCTATTAATTACCTTTCATGTCCATTCATTTGAAATTACATTTAATATTTTCTATATTATCCACAAATTCTATATTTTTAATGTATGTATTTACTATTCATTAAATCATAGCTATTTTTATTCTCAATTAATAAAATGTGTTAGTTAAGATTCATTTCCTTAGCATTAGTTATTATTTACAGATACGTCGTAAGTTCATCAAATGTTCAATAAACCCATCGATTTTATTTTTTGAATTGTATTTACGGTTTACGGTTCTGAAAACTATTTTAGTATGTTGCTCCTAGCTAAGATGAAGCGGTATCTAATTTTTCCTCAGGTTGTTTTACTTTACACGGTACAAACCACAGTATAGATAGATAAGTAAAATTGCGTTCGTGAAATTATTAGTTCATAGTGAGTTTGTGTGTTTGAATTTTATTGTTCTGGGAAGTCTCCACGAATAGGAACCTGTTTTGCTGTCGATCGAGCCAACCAGTCCAAAATTTAGTCTACTTACACTCTTATTTTCGCTATCCTCGAGCCTGAATTACCTAAAAAATATCAAGGAGAGTAGAGTACCTGTAATTTTATAAACCATTGTGGCCCAAGCTTTGAGCGTAATCTATAATTCGAAGATTCACTCTTTTACCAAAGTCTGTTTCCCGTACTATTTAATTTAATGGAACACTTCGTGTAAATTTTTGTGCCAAAAAATGCCAGCAAATATAACTACTATGCAATAATACTTTCTGTTATTGGCAATCAAGTACAGAAAAGTTCGAACTTATAAGTATGTTATACTGTTAACTGTAGATACATTTCTAACGGACTTACTTATAATCGTTACGCTCTGGTTACAAATTGCGTGGATAAACATTATATTTGAAACCTTGGCTTATTTTTCAACGATTTAGTCAATTATTTTTAAATCTATTTCTCTCTCTCTCTCTCTCTCT